>JAQIWA010000737.1:0-25826 GCA_034693305.1 Eueremaeus valkanovi
ATGTACTCAAGTGAGGTAGTTTTCCTGGATAAATTTTCAGATTTATCTGGATCTGCGCTTTGAATACCTCCCCATGTAAGACTAACGGACAGTACATAAAAAGCTGTCATACGATTCGCCAGAACTTGTTTAACAGTTATCAAAGTTTTAGATATTGTCGTCATTTATATTAATAACGAAGAAATTGAGTCAAAAGTATTAGACATTACTTTGACGAGCATTGCAGCCGATGTTAAGCCAAGTTTAGCGCTCATTACACACGCGTTTGATGTCTTTCCACCGCATCCTTTGCGAAATTGTTTACCACTGACCGTTTCACCCGGGGAAGGGAATCGTTGTGTATAGCTGTCAGATGATGTTAAGCCATTTAATGTCTTCATAAGTTTCATATTAAAGTCACAAATCATTTGAACCAATTTTCACAACAATTCTTACGTTTTATATAAATCTTAAGATTTGTTAAAAAATAATAGCAAACTATAAATTTCCACTTTTTCAGAGATCTTCAGGTTGTTTGAGGTTTGATAAGGATTGAAAAAATCTCAAATCATAAGGAACAATATAAATGAGGCAATCAGACATGGCTATACCCTCAACTATTGCTTGGTCATATCTGGAATTTAGTATTCCTTTATTTGATGCGAACCTCTATTCATAAGAAAGTCTAACAATAATTATTACTTCAGTTCTATTAATACTGTGTATTAATCGCATCTCATATTAAAAATTGATAAAAATATATTTGAGTTTTAATTATTTCTAATCTTTTCAGACATTATATGAAGAGACAATTCAAACGAAACAATAATAATTATCATAAATATTATATAAGAATTCATACATTTATGTAATCATTAAAATAATGTGACGGAAGAACTCACGTAATCAGATCCATAACCGACGCTCCCATGAAAACAGCCGAATGTTTAGGCATTTTAATCAAATAAATGCTGAAAACAATAGATAGAAAACTATTATAAATCAAATTATAAGTTATATAACAGATCTGTAATATCTTAAGCAGAATCCATGGATTGTATAATCGATTTCGACTCAGATATGAAATAAGAGTAAAAATTGATAGAAAATTACAATTCTTTAGAAGCGGATAATTAGGTTAAGAAAAAATTATTTTCTTAATTGCAGTGAATTTTGTTAATAATAAATAAATCGATAAACAGATTAACGATAATTGAAACAAACTGTTTAATAAATTATACGTAATTTTGTTTCTCTCTATAATTGAATTTGGCTCAAGGATTAATGAAGAAGTGTTTAGCTCTTTATTGATTTTTTATAGCCTTTAACGGCTTGAATGAAAATAACTCAACGAATCAAAGGTTATGTTTAGCCATAATTAAAATTTAAGCGATTAAAGCCTCCGATAAGTTACAAATAATAATAATTGCGAGCCTATAAGAGACAGGGCAAAATTCAATCAACTAACCAGGCAAACTTATTTTGAAACTTATCCTTAAATCGCAAAAACCAAGGCTCAGAAATAACATTTAGAATAAAATGAATTGAATAATGAATATTAATGTTTCAAAAGTTGTATAAAATAAGAAATTTAATTAAATGTCACTCATATTTCATAATACACTCAAATCTTTTACGATCTTATAAAACATATTCAGGCTTTGCCCAAATCTAACAAACAATGATATCGAGTGCAGTGCTTATACAGACCGTTTGGATTATGCTGGCTATTATTCTCTTATATTATCAAATCGAACCAGGATAGTATTATATGACGAGAAAAAACATTCCAAGTGATAGAGTAGTTGAGCCGATCTGAATGTTTTTCTTCTCTTCGGATCAGAAATTTAGTAAATTATTGAATAATAAAACATAAATTAATTCAATAGTTCACAGAAAAGCATATTTAATAATCTAACCTAATCTCAATTTAACCCAAAAATAAATAACTTTCAATTTAAGGAAATCTAATTGTCTGGGTAGAAATTATAATAAATGATGAGCTTGTTCATTTGTGTAAATTGTGACCAGAAATCAATTATAGAACAAATATTTACAAAAACTAATTCATAAAAACAATAATTAAATTCAATTTAAATATTTGTGTGCTTTTGATTGCATAGCCCTGTACTGAACATATTGACTCTGAGCACGAAGCCCCGGGTGCTGTTTGCGAGCATTATATATACTTAAAGCAAATGCTATTCAAAGCCATTATTTAATGTGATTGCGATTTCAAGAGAATTCAGTTATTCTTATATTATCTTAAAAATGCAAATTCATATCAAATTTTAATTTTTTTGTATTTCATAAATCAGTCAACTTTTATCAGTTTTCAGGAATTTCACTTCATCCAGCAAATCCCAAGGCGAACCTTCTCTCCGGTCTAACTCATATGGAGACTTTGTACTTGGTTCGGGGTCTTCCCTTCCTTCCAGTCGGGGGGGGGGGGATAGTAGACCAAAAATACTGTATTATTAAAGGAGATTTAAAATCTTAATTGCATTATAAGTTGAATTTAGAGTAATTTGCGTAAAGTTAACGATATATTTGGAAAAATAGGTAAATATTTTAAAACATATTTAAAGAGAGAATAATCGGATCAATAAATCTGTAATAAATAACTTGCAATTCACTAATAACCTGATGCTTGGATAAGTTCGGGCACAAGTATGATGAGAGTAGATAAGGGGCCGAAACGGCAGGTAATGATACGAAGTATTGGTTTTCAAACTATATTAAAGTTTAGTTAAGGAATAGTTAAAGACATTTGAATCAAACAAATGAGAAAAAGAAGAATAATATGAATCATATGATTGACTGCATATGTGATGCGCTCTAAACATGCGATCATATTATCACTAGTTTTGGTTTGAAATATGTTTTTAAAAAACAATTAAAATTAATAATTATTATAATTAACAAAAATGTGTCAAAAAATATAATTTAAAAGAATACCATCAAATAATGAACTATAAAATGATCTATCATCATTCATAAATAGATTGTACTGGGACATTCACTACTGTATACAGTATGAGCAAACTTTGCATAAGTATTGATATAATAATAATTATCTGATTTGTCTGTATTTACAAAATACTTACCGATTATTAGTGCAAATTTGAGAATATTTTCTTTAATTAAAAGCAAATTTATTGCGAATATAAGCAATTGATTGCTTTATTGCAGTAAACAGTGTATAAAAAGGAAATTTCAAACAATTTATTTAATATTCAGACAACAAATACAAATCAATACAACTTTGAAGGATTGCATAATTGTTAGCATTCAGTACAGCAAACGTGTAGTGCTTTTGGAGGACAACACTAATAACGTCTCCAAATCTGAGTTAAAGAGTGAATGATTTTTATGTGTTTTAATGGGGTTTGCAATTGAAATGAAATGCTCGCTATAAGTGAAGGAAATGGGGTATAAATAGACTTATCCTTTACTAATGAACGAACCATTAGATGTAGAGATAGTTTAATAGATAAAAATTGCCTGCATTATAACCACTTCCCGTTTGATCCCTTTCCCTCTATCAAGTCTTTACACATCCAATGCATTGATTTTTCACTTTTGTGAACAGAAATCCTTCCTATTGTTCAGTTATCGGATAAAAGATGTCATAAAGTGTTATATAATATAATTCTATACAATATTCTGTAAAATAATGCAAACATAAGATATCAAACATATTCTTGGATTGAGTTGACTATAGTATACGGAAATGAAGTTATTTTATAGTAATATAGATTTTAATTACATCTCATTTATAATTTCCGATTAGTCAGAGGGAGAGCTCAATTGAAAAGACAAGCAATGGATTAATTGTAAGACAGGACAGAATATTATTTAAAAGTCAATCGATTTTACATTTGACTCATTGATTGAAACATTGTTTTCAAATAAGTTTCTTAAAAGACTTCAACTAATAATGTAATCAAAACAGAAATTAAAATCAAAATTAATTTTATTGCAAACAAATAATTCTGTATATAATTCCGATAGCCTTGGTCTTTAAGTTTGCAATCAACATGTTGTGTTCGATTTTTATATTGTTAATGAGCCAAGAATAAATTCTTTATTTAAGTGCAAATATTTTTCTTAATGTGTTCATAAAAATAGCAAAAATAAAATCAAGAAATTCTAAACTTAAGAGAAAACATGTTTTACTACAGCTTTGGAATAAATGCATTTCAATTAATTAGATTAGCTTTAAAAGTGTTAAATATATGAAATCATAAAAGTAAGGATGACCAAGTTCAAAAAAGAAACATGGTAAAGAGAGAGGCATTCATTAAATTTAGAAAAGGCCAGATTTGACGGAAATTAAGCCCAGGATAGATTCGTACGGATTCACCTTCCGGTCAAATCTGACCTTCGATGCTATTCTCTAATAACCCCTAGCGACAGGACGGATCGAGTCTCCTAAGAAAAAACCCAGGGGAATATGTTGTTGCATTGAAGCAGAGATACCCTGGCTATACATACCACTGGCCAACCCTACTTAAAAGCAGTGAAAATCTTGTTTTAGAAGTTCTGAGAAAACAATTCACACCCAAAGACACTTTTAGAGCATAGGATTGTCTAAACATTACAACTTTATAAACATATAAAGTGTTTATAATTCAAATGATTATTTGACTCCAAAGCCAATCACTTCATCTTTTTTTTATTTAATGATATTTTAGTTTTTTTGATAAAATTAATTATTTTTCTATTTTTTCCTTAATTTGAATCCAATGTTCCATATTTTAGTGCACAAAAGGCCAGTTAAGTAAAATGCAATCATAAATATACTGGATGTGTTTGTCGTTAGAGTCTCTCCTTGTAGGTCAGCCAATCTCTTCTTAGCGCTCGAATCTCCCATTCGTCCCACTTATGAGTTGTTGTTCTACTTCTTAGCGAATGCAAACCCAATGCAAACTGAGGTCATTGTATTCACAACCGATTCATTTGAATTGTGCGATCAGACCGAACATCAACTCGTGTTCTCTCCAATTGTGTTCACACATAGAGTATAGAAGTTTAGAGAAATATGAATTTTTTTATCTTATTCACACTTGTGCTCGTCACTAATTTTGATCTGGGTAAGTCTGCAAATATTCTATGATATTATTCATTAAGATATTCTTTGAGAATATTTTATAAAACTTTTTCTGAATATAAAACAGTAATTAACTCTATTTTAATAATCAAATGATTAAACTTTTGAAATATGGTCTTGTGCAGGGCTGAGTCAGGCAGCACCCAGGCAGGGCCATGCGGCACAGAATCTATGCAAGAATAAAAACAGCGGATCAATACCTCACGAAGAATATTGCGATTATTACTATGAATGTGATTCTAGCGGTGAAGCTATTGTAGAGGCCTGTCCTAATGGACTGGCATATGCTGGTCATAAGAGAGGACTTGTCCAGCATTGCGATTATCCACATAGAGTTGGCTGTCCTGATGGCACCCGTGTTATGGGACGTAAGTGCATAGCATTTGAGGATTAGATTAAAATATCTATAAATATGAGAGAAATTGTGTAAAAACTGAATGACTTGTTGTCGACCATCAGAGCAACCGATCGGAAGCGACAACTGTCAGTGGCAGTACGGGGTCTTCCCTCACGCCACCTCTTGTACCAGGTATTGGCAGTGCTGGAATGGCACTTCCACAATCCAGCAATGTCCATTCTCGCTGCTCTATAGCGATGTGATCCACTCGTGCGACTGGCCCGACAATGTGCCCGATTGTCAGAAACACCGTAAGACTCACTCATTCTATATCTCTCTATAATTTATAATCATTTCTGTCCAACAAAACAATGGAATCAATTGAATAGCAATTTGTAAGGATGTGCCCAATGGAGCCGTTCTCATCGAGAAGAGTTGTGTCCGATACTGGTTGTGTGTCGGAGGTTACCCTCGTTTGCAGAGATGTCCCGCTGGCCTGGCCTTCAACCCGAATACACTGCGCTGCGAATTGGCCACAACAGTCGTCGGATGGTTTGTGCCTTTAGTCATATAAATCATTATTTGTTTTCACTTCAATCAAAAGTTCAACACTAATGGTATGTCTTAACTAACTGTCCAATCAGTGAACCGCCGCCAACTACTGCTCCCCCGGAAGACGATGAGGAAGAAAATGATCAAGGAAATCAAGGAAATAAGCCAAGCACCGGTGGCAACTCGCGGTCACAGTCGCAATCTGGGCCGACACCGGCACAGTTCAGACCACAACAGTCTGGAGTGAGACTTGTGGGCAAATAAAGCTATCATTAATGGACTCAACGCTATGTTTGATCCAAAACAAAGTCAATTTGAAGCTATTATGCCATACATGCCATACATTGTGAATACGACTATTTTTTATACTAAACACAAAACCAGTAATTATATCGATAGCTAGGCTTAAGTATACATCGAATCGACTTAAATAATAGTTAAGTTAATATAGAGTTCTATAAAATTGTTTATTAATATAATATTAAGAAAATTATGTCTCAATATATTATTTCTTCACTCCAACTGTTTGAACGTCATTTCAATTATAACAAACTAATAATTTATTTAAATTGAAATATATTTTAGTAAAAATTTTTTTAAATAAAATATATATTTTTAAACAAAAAAGTATTAATATTTGTATTTATTTTCTACATTTGAGATACGCCAGAGTCGGAGATAAAGTTGAATTCTTATCGCAAATTGTTTTTTCTTATAAATTATTTTTAAAATTTATATAACTTTTTAATGAAAATCAGTGATAGTATTGATAGTGTTCTATACTGTTATATAAGTTACTAAACTTCAGACTTTATTTCAGGTGAAAGCTCTTTGAAACTATGTTTCCGTGTTTTCAGGGCTATTGGCCCCTTTGGCCATCACTGGTATGCAGTTAACAGTTAACGGAATAATAATGATTATAATTGAATAGTTTTAGAGCTTTTAGTGAAAAGACCAATGAAATCAATGATGAACTTATATAAACTCTAAATTGTGATGGGTTATGGGTTATGAGTTTAATTATTAAATAATCGATACTTTAGATTAACCTAAAGATCATTCGCATTATATTTCATTAAAAATATTACGAATATTACAGTCATTAAAACTTTTAACTCAAAAATCTCTTTTGCAAAACAAAACTTATTATTATTTGTCATTATTAAGAGTTTTATGAATGACTTAATTCCTATTTGTCTGCAAAATAAACATTAAATAGAGATTCACAATAGAGATAGAGATAATTTGCAAATAGTCTACATTTCAATTCGCATTCACAGTAACATTAATTTTCATAACATCAATAATATTTTTCAGTCCTAGACCTGTAATCTATGTCAAAATTTTTGTGTGGACTCAATTCTTACAAAATAATGTTCACAAAAATTCATATAAACGTAATTTTGTTGAGAAAATTCCTTAAACCTGATATAAGATTATGTTTTTCTTCTATAAATATTTTTCTATAAAAAAAATATAAATAATACAAAAGAATTCAATTATTTCTAATCAAATATTTGAATAATTTGTTGTACAAATGTGTGGCAGAAAAGGCATTTCAGACGAGAATATCTTAATTAACAGAATATATCTTCAAATTTATTTTTGGATAAAAATGAGAAAAAGTTTTCATTTCTGGTTTCGCGATAAAAAAGTACATAAAATTCAATTATCAATTGAGTTGAGAGTATTTTTGTTTTTAACTGGTTTTTATCAACTATTAAATTAACTCAAAGTAATCTTTATTTGCATTTTATTATTTCGTTTTCCACTTTTTTTTTATTCTGGCCATAAAGACAGCACAGGAATGACTGTAGGCTATGGGTATGTGTGCACTGTAAGGATTTTGCAAATATGCAAATCTATTATTTGAAAATTGTTTATTCTAAACACTAACTGTGCTGGGCGTCACTTTTATTCAAGGCTGTGTTCAACACTAAATTTTCATTTGGGTAGAGAACAGAGCATTTGCTAATATTTTTATTTTTATTTTCTTATTTAATGTTTGAGATTATGGGGTAATTCCAAGGTGTGATACGATTAGTTAGTATGCATTCCCGTGTTCAACATTAAATGCTGTTCCGCTCAAAATTCTCTGCCTATTAGTCACAACTAATTTCATTATATTTTTTTAATTAATTTATTATAAAATTATTAATTTTTTTGTATGAAATTTCACCAAATTTACAGTTATTTTCAAGTTTAAGGAGAATTGAGATTAATTTGTTGGAGGAGTAGATAATGTCAACGTATTATATATGATATTTCGAAAAAAATTTGTTACTTAAGGAAAGGGAAGAAATAAAATATTATTTTTAAATTTATATTAATATATCAGATGTTATTCAAATACAATCAAATGCTGTATATATTATAAATATAAATATTTTTTAGAATTTATTTCAGGAAAATATATTCAAACATCTCAATAGAGAGTTGAATAAAAAATATTTTTTATCAACTTTTAAAGTAAAGTAAATCTAAAAGAAATATCAAATTTTTTATATGCATTTGAAGTAATAATACCAATAAGTTATTCCAGAATATTATACGCTATGCTATTTCGTATTGATATTTATACAGTACTGTATATGCCATACATACCGGTCCACTACCGACTGTGCACATTATAAGTTACAGCGAAGTCTATTTATACAGATATTGATTCAGATTTTGGATTCAGATCTCAGCTTAAACTCAATAAGAAAGAGAATGTATAAAAACCGCATTAAATTATTGTCCCTTTTTCTGTATATTTCTGTATATTTTTGTCTCTTTAATCAAAATAAATACAAAATATGAGAGAAAAAGAGCCGAAGAAAAGTTAAAACCATGTCTGATGCAAAAGTGCATTAAAAGGATAACTGCATTCTAGGGATGGCCATGGTATAGTCAAAATTACCTCCTTATGTTTTTAAAATCGGCAAAATACCATCCTAGTTGCCAGGACTTAGCCCGATATAGGGAAAAATGGTCGGGGCTAAATTCTATTAAATCAACAACAATTGGGACTAAATTAAGTTTAATTCAACTATATTTAGCTTAATTTCGGTCAAAGAGGCCTATTTCCGGTCAAACCAGGTTTCTAGGCGCCATTTTTGCCTATTTCCGGGCGCCATTTTACCTCTCCCCATACCCCTAGGTTTTCCGATCTTGACCATCCCTGATGTATTCGTATATTGAAAAATGAATTCCGATCACTGTTTTCATCTCATATTTTCTGTCTCTCCTTCTCTTGTGCTCTCAATTCTACTTCGTTTGCATAAACAAAGTAACGAATTGATGCGCCTCTGGATAGATGTGAGACTCATATTGTGTATAAGGACTCATATACTTACCAGTTATTCAACTCCTATTATAATAAGTAAGATATGATGTGAGATATGTTAGGCTTGTATTTGAATATTAGATCCAAAACTGGAGTAGAAAACTGGAAAACAGTAGAGTAGAGCGTATGAACACACGACTAGACTTGGATACTATAAAACAGTTATACAGTTATAGTATTCATATTTTATATTTCATATTTGAACTCAAAAATGAATAGTAAAAAATTAAGTGCCAGTACTGTAGAGCTTTGTTAAACAAAAATAAAGAACTGCTATTCGATATAACTTTATATAATTTATAGTTTTTCATAAGTCTATTGAAATATTGAAATACTGGTTAAAGGAATTTCGAAGTTATATATATTTTTCTTCTCCAACAGTGGCTCTCATCGGAAAAATGTGCAAAATTTTTCATTTTTATCAAAAATATTTCTGAAATTCTTCGATAATAGAAAAAAGAGAGAGAAAAGCAATAGAAAAAAGTTTTGAAAAGCTAACTAACCAAACAAAATAAAGTTAGTAATAATCGCCAATTTTGTTATCACTGGCCATAACTTGTGCGGAATCGTGAAGACAAATAGCGATTCATTTATTATACTTTGAATTCTCAACAAAATATAAGAAACAGTTTTTTCTGTTTAAATTATAATTTCAAATAAATCAAAAATGTATTTGTTTTCTTGTTTTGTTCAGATTTCAAATACAAACGATTGAATCAATTTTTTTTCTCTTCAATTCATTCGCAAACATAGGAAGCAATTCAACGAAAATTTTGTCTAAAAATTTGTCTAAAATTAAGAACAGTTTCGAAAAACCTATGAAAAAGGTTTGAATTTATTTTTGAATCATAGACTGACAGTTGTTGTTGTTATTGAACTAAAGCTGATAAAGTACTGAAATTCAATTTTGACACTAAATTAAGTCTAAGAAAAAAAATTCAATATATTTTTAAGAATAACTTTTTTCTGTTTTTCCAGTTTATTGATAATCGATTTTGATGTGTGGCTAATGATGTGCCACTTTTTGGCGTATTTCATACATGAATAAATAGATCGCACAATACATTGTCTGAATAGTACAGTATATTATACTACTGTACTGTATATGAGTATTAGCGACATATTTTTGGCACAGGATTTGTTTCATTTCATTTTTCTTATTTCTTGTCTAGCATTCAATCAGTCGTTTCTTTCTTTTTATCATTCGTTACATTTGACTCACTTTTCGTTCAATTTGTTAATTCATTACTTCTTTTGCAAACATAGTTGAAGTGACTCTTATGTGCAGAAAATCAACTAATATTTGACTTCTACTCTGATTACTAATTAAATTGCTTTGAAATCAGAATTGCCCGGAATAAATATTCTTCTGTTGAGTTTGTCGATTAAATAAATGGCAGAATTGAATTACAAATATTATACCGGAATTAAGATTCTTGACATGATTTGGAAATTTTAATGTCATCCACACAATATCGCTTTAGGATAACGATAGCAGGCGTTCAGCCAAATACCTAAAAATAATTGAATTTTAAAATTGGAAAAACACAGACATTTTGCTCATGCAATCTATTTTGTTACAAAGATCAACTTGGTCACTTGCTATAGGATTCGTAGTATACTGTCGTTGTAAGTGAGCCAAATATACTTAACTTTAACTCAAATATTCAAAACATATACAGTATTATAATTATTAATTAATGACAAAAACTCATTGAAATAAAAAGTTTGCTAAATATGGTTAAATCAAATTTAAGTCTCAATTCGGAGGTATTTTAGGGTTATTTTTGACCTATTCTGCAGATTTATGATATCATATCATATTTTACTTTTAAATATGATATCTCTATATTACACCCACACATATTCTTAGGCTAATTTCGGCCCCATTGAAGCAAGGATCATTTATTTATAATATAATATTAATGAAAAAATTGACAATTTTGAAACCCTTATCACAATTGAGTTGATATAAGGGTCACGTTTTGTAGTCCAGATTTCACTTCAGGATTGATGATTGTGGCCATCAGTGAAGAGTTCAGAATATTTATTAGATTTGGTTACATAAAAGACTTTCAAAAAGATAAGAGACTATTCAAATATGTTGCCTAATCATCATCCCTGGCCTGAAAGTGGAGTACAGTATTGGTTTTGAGTTACATATGATTGATGCTCTAAATATTTAATATAATATACGGTTATGTTTATTAATGAGAGCCACAATTTTAAGATATTTTTTATGCTCTACAAAATTCTGCGTCAATTTCTATAATCAATATTAATATTATTATATTTTTGTTACGAATTTTAAGTTATAATATGTGCGAAAAAATTACGGTAATTATTAACGAAACATATGAGTGAATGCTTTTAGTACTGAAACTCTATTCAATGCACTCTCTCTTTACAGCGTATATGATATTAAGCCATAAAATCATTAAAAAGCAAATCCTTAGAACTTTTGTATCGATTTTTCCTATAAAATCATTTATTAACTAAAAAGTAGATATTTTTGACAAAAACTTTTTTATCGGTCCTTTAAATGGTGTTTATGTGTGAGAGGACTGGCAAACAACCGGACATAAGGCCTGCTATGTTAAGACATTTTTGTTTATATATCTTCCGATAGTTATGTAATGATAGATAAGTTGATAAAAATGAATGAAAGGATGAAAGAGATGTGTTTTTATGTCGAATACCCATTTCATAGACTATTTCACTAAGTTTGTGAAAAATGTGACGTTTGGGCCCAAAAACTATATTTTATATAAGAAGTTGATATAAGGCTAACATTAATTCTAATTTGATTCAATGAAATGTAGGCAAAAGACATAAAGACTTCTGCGAAGAAAAATTGTGGACAAAAAGCACAAAATCCTAACTCTCTGTTAATACTGGAGCCGAAAAAAAACTGTAACCAAAATTATGACACATTAATATTTGATGCATAGAATATTCTGCTCTGTTTTTATACATATTAATCATTTTCTTCTCTATTTTATTCATGAATAGCAAAATGAAAAATAAAATTTTAGTAAATGAACAGAAATATTAACTTAATTGACAAAAAGTGAATTTTTTTTGTAAATTATTTTTGTTACAAATTTTATTTTATTTCATTTTATTCTTTACAATAATTATATTTTACATAAAATCTATTATACAGTAAAACAGCAAATAGTTATCAAAAGAAAATTCTTATCATTATTCGTAAAAATTGCAAAAATGAACACATTTTGAGCTCAAATATAATATTTTCATTAATGATAATCCGATTTCAATAAATGCATTCAATGTTTATATATAACTATTTCATAGCACACGTTATAATTGGGAAATCCAGTGGACATGGATCAAAGTTGAATGTCTCATAAGATCTCTTCCTCCTCGTTCAATGTGCTCAGTGAATAGGCTGAGAGCACCGGCTTTATGATCGTAACTCTTTTGATTTTCTGCTGATTATAGTCATCGCATCCCAGTTTGGTTGAGTCCATATTCAGTTCATTTAAATTGTATTCGTTGTCACAATATGTTTGATGCACTTCAAGGCATTCTTCGTCTGTTTGTGGATATGGCTGTCGAGTGAAGAATATATTAGTTTTATAGCATTTTATATATATATTTGATTTTATTTATTTATTTTATAACATTTAATTGGAAAACATTTTTGATTTGATTAAAATTTGCCTAAATTTGATCGAGAATTAGAGCAAATGTGAGTCTAGAGTCTGGAAAAGAGACTTTTCTTTAATAATCTATGCTTTGAAGGCATTGAAGGCTTTGAAGGCATTGAAGGCATACTAACGTTTAGAACGATAATTAAATCAATGAAATTGTAGTATTGTTTGTTCAAACCTTATCTGATAGCTATCGATAAATCATTGACAACATCTAAATCTCTATGTAATGAGAAGAACAAAAAGATTTTCGATTTGTCTGAACTTTGTTTATAGACATTAGCTTTACTACAATTTCATTTGTTTTCGGCTTCTTTTTTGTCGTTCGGATCAATAGTCCAGTCATTTATCAATTTATTTCATATTCTGATATGTCATACACTACTGTCAAATGTATGCTAAATAGAAAATATGAAAATTATTTTATATTTAATTTCGATTTTTCGTTGACTTTTTCTTTTTGTTGGGATTTTATGCAATTACTCATTGAGAATATCAAAGCATTTTTTTGTATAATTTTTTAGTTAATAATTATGAATAATTAGTGAATTATAAGTCATGAAGACGTTTAATGAATGTGCGAGTCGTTTGATGTCATTTGTTAGATGTGTTCTTCATATATCATCCGCTAATATGTTGTCTAATAAACATAACTTTAAATTAATTGAATTGAATGAATAATTTATCTGGAATTTAGTCGAATAATCGGAACATTATTAAGGATTTTCATTAAACTTAATGATCTTTAAGTCAGTTTAACGCAAAAGAATAGACAAAAACAACATTTAGTTTGACTCAAGAATTCTCTAAAGATATACGAAAACAAATAAAAAAGTTAATCATTTTATTGGAAAGCATTTCTTTTCCTTAATTTATCAAATGCTTGTAAAAACAAAGTCAGACTAAATGTATAAACAGTTATAATATATCAATAAATAATAATTTTTTGAGAACACAATTAAACTAATGTATTGAAAACTTGTCTGTTAAGGACTGGGAGCACCTGAGACACCCTTTTTGCCCCTTAAAAACTACTTCCTTTAAACATATTTCCAGATTTAAAAAATTTCTTTTTTATTAATAGGTTTTCATATATAGACTATTGAATCCAAATGAGAACAATCAGAAAGAATACATGAATTTATTGTCTGAAAAATTGCTTATCTTTTATGTATTTTCATAAGATTAGTCTCAATTCAGAAGAAAAATATCTCTTTTTTTTAAAATTTTGAATTAAAATATAAGTAACAAAAAGTATAGAAATATATGAAATATAAAACGAAATAAACTATTGAATACATTAGAACTTAAGAACAGCTCTTTTGGGTGTTTTTGAAGTTTAAATCGAGAGAACAATATAAAAATGTTGACTCAAATAAAAATATATTATTTATATTTTCATGAATTATATTAACGAACACTCCTTTTGAATTTGCGAACACTTTTTTATGCAAATTATTCTTTTGAGAAATATTTAATATATTTTTAATGCATCGAAATTCAGTTCAGATTATTATGCATTGCAATGCCAGTCAATGCAGTCAATGAAGTCGATTCGCATTTGCATTCAATCATATTTATTGTTAGGAAATCAGAATTCATTTTCTATTATTGTTTTTGAAGTCTAAGTGATTTAAATTTAAAAATCTGTATTATATATAGAATTCTGTATATACTGTACGTTTGATCTCAAGAATTAGGCTTATATTGCATTCCACAGATTCAGAAATCTGAACAAGATTAATCTTCGATCTAATATTGTTGAGTAATCAAAATTATTTATAGGAAAATAAAAATAAAATAAATATAAGACTCTTATATATAATAAGAATGTATTTGAGGAAACTTCAACTAATAAGCAAACTATTTGAGTCAATCTTCTATTTTCTTATTCATCTACTAATACAGTCCGCACCGGCTTTACCGGAATCTGTTTCAACAGAATATCAGATACAACAGAATGATATTTTCTGCACCGGCAGAGAGGTATTGACCATAAAGTTATTGTAAAGAAGCGAAAGCATTTCATATAGCAAGCAGAGAATGTTCTATTCGCGAATCATACCCAGCAACATTATTGCTGGTGTAATATATAGCTATAGTGTTAGCCATAGCATTACCAGGTACAGTTCAATTTTAAGTAATATCGAGAGCAATTATGTGCTCAATGGAAAGGAATATGATAAAAAAATATCTGACTCTGAATCAATAATCCTTTGAATCTGTTATTACCAGGATTGATTGTTTGACAGAAATTGCTCCAATGTCGATTCCGATACAGAGTTTGTATAAATGTTACAATAATTATCACAATAATTTGATTTTTCTAGCATGAGCAATCTAATTCTAATTTAAACCATTGGTGTAAATAAAAATTATGCCTGGTATAAGTATAGAGAACGTTCTTGGTAATCTGTAAGATATAAAATTGTTGTGGCGCACAATTTTAAACTAATTATACTTATAGTAAGAATGAAATGAATAAAATATAACGAGAGTTAACTGTATGAACAAATCTGATTCTCTCCGGAGAGTCTGCACAGTATTTACGGACGAATGAAATCTAATCAACAAAATTAATAATAAAAATTCAATTTCTTTTCAATACAATTCACTAATGAATCCGTTTATTATATTTTTATTTATTTATCAAATACTGGGTTCGCATATATCAAAACACTTCCTCTTCTTTATCAAAGCAATCGATAGAATAAAAATTCGTAAAAAATGAATTTGATTTCAAACAATTTTACTGAAATTTTTTAAAAAAGAGACAATACATTAATGCCAGTAATTTGAATGGTTTGGCAGTAATTTTGCAAAAAGTTATAATATATGAAAAATGATGGCAAGAAAAAGATTGAAAAATAATGTTTGCTTTATATTTGGTTCAGAACCGAAAAGAAAAAGCAAAAGATAATCATTCAGATAATGGAAATTATATTATTTAATAAATATAAAAATTCTGATAAAACTAATGAAAAAAGTGAATAACGCCTTCACTAACATTATGTTTGCGAGAAGAGTGAAGAAAAAATAATAATATAATGTAATAGAGAATACACTTTAGAGTCGAGTATATAATATAAGCCATACTATCGATTGGAAGATTGAGAGCGAACTTAACTTCGAAACTATTGTTCAGCTCTTTTCCTAAATCATAGTTTTGTTCACTAGTTTTCTGCTGAGAATATCAATAATATTAAAGAGAAATTCTATATCTCTTTAAAGATTAGTTTATTTCTATAACTCATTTCTATGGAAAAAGTTTTTAATGATTCCAATGTTATTCCAATCGATTTGATGACACAGTCTTTCAAATAATGATCACTAACTCTATCTGACTCTCACTATCGCACAAGAAATAAATGGATATTTCTTTTCCTCTTTTCTATATTAATTTACGCAATTTTTTCTACTTTTCTTACTTTTTTTTCTTTTGAGAGTGTCTTCAACTTTATTGAAGTTCAGAGTATTTTAAAGTTATATTTTTTTGAGTATAAGTTGTTTAGATTTAAGATAATATGATTCTATTTATTGCAGAACTCGATTTCCTATTTAACAAAAACGAGTAATGCATTCAATTCTTATTATTTGAGAGCAAAATAAGAAAACAAACAAAAGTTTTTTATCTCTAAAACTGATATAAAATGTAATAAAACTTGATTTATATCGTCTGTATAGAGAATACTATTGTTTTCTTTCTTGAAATATAAGTCTAATAAATATAAATCGACTTATTTTTAGTTTTTTACGGAAAATAATTTGTATTTTGTTTAAGTTATTAATAAAATTTGTTTCAAATATAATGAAATTTGTCTATGAATTCAATTAAGTTAATGTTTAGTAAACACATAAGAAAAATGTTAGAAAAATAATTCAAATTTTCAATAACTCGCAGTATATTCCGGCTTAAAAATTGAATATTATTTACTTTCTGTGTTATAATTCATTTCATGAAATTTTTTCCGTAAAAATAAATTTGTTTGTCTTTGTCCTTAAGGAAAGTTTAATTTTATTTGATTGTGTGCCCAAAATATCATTACTGTGCCATCAAATTAAATTAATGTCTGCGTCACCGAAGACAATAAGAGAGCAAAAAAGTTAATATCCTAATCAAAAGTAAATTCCTGTGGCTTTGGCTCATTCCGAACCATTTGATACATGAAATGCTAAAATTATGATCCCTTCTCTCTTTTTGAAGCCCAGCAAGAATTGTCTTTTTTAGACTTATAGCTGAGAACAATGGTATGTTCGCAGAGAGATCTGCTTTGGATACAAGACCTCAATATCTCATATAACAAAAGCCAAAACAAAAATTTAATTATTAATTATTAAACAAAAGAAAGATTATATGAAAGAGATATTCATATATTGTGTGCGAATATGAATATGAAATAAAAATTGATTGTTATATAAGAATATGACAATCATTTGGCTCTAGTTATACGATATGACACAATCTTCTATTGAATTCGATACGAACCAGAAGACTGTCAATCATTGAAAGCTAAGCCATTCGTAAAACTCGATTTGAAATTCAATAAATATAAATACGTTTTTATAAATAGAGAAATAAAATGAAATGTAATTTATATTTTCTAATAGAGATATAATGGTCAGCAAAAATATATCGATATTATAGTTATGATTAAAGAATCTCTTCATTGTCTCCAATTAAATAACTAACGTATTCTTAAAGTACTCTTATATTATATTTCTAAGCAGTATTGGTATTCGTGTGCAACACAAGAGTCTGAGACTCTTTTGATACAAACACATTCGGATCGATCGACAACTCACTACTCCTTAACTTTTGTTGCATTGGATTTAAAGCACATCAAAAATTCATTTTAACATTTTCTCACGATTTTTCAAAATATATATTTCTAACCTTTTGAACGAAGTTTGCATTTCATATATAATATTTGTTTTATGAAAATCTCTGTATATATTATATAATATGATTCGGAATACAAAAACTGATGTTCTGTTTAACATAACATACTATTAATATAAACACTATTATTGTTTGGTATCCTTTATACACAAATTAAATAATAAAACAATTAAGTTAATCTAATTACCTGGTTTATAATTAGAATGTCAGGTTGTGTTGAGTTATAGAGGAAATTCTGGGACATTTTATTGATGGAAAAGTCGTCGAAAGTCTCTGAAAACGATAAATAGAGAATAGAATACAACAAATGTTTGTAAAAAAGTTTAGAAATGCTTTCAATAGAACAGAATTCAATTTTTATTCAATCAATAGTTATTTTTTTCTAAAGAAAATATAGACTAAAAACAATAAATTACCTCCTTTTGCAACATAAAGGCACTTATCTATGTTCTGGTGCTGTTGTAATAGAGTTGTATCGAAATTACAACCGCTTTCCAGTGTTGTTGACGCAGATATCGAAAAAGGCCGCTCTTCTGGTGCACTATTAGCTGAACAGATAGTTTTTGAATTCTCTCGGATGGAATTGGACTCCTTTTGTGCTACTTGTGCTGCACCGCGTTTTTTATAACAACAGATTAGAACTGAAGACAAACTAAATAAAAAGAGCACTAAAACCGATATAATCACAGAAAGTTCAATAATTTCTTCGCTTATCAGTTGATTATTATATCCGAGTCTTTGTTCGTTAGCCGACGCCAACACAGTCTCTAATTTTCTTTTCGTTTCGTTTCGTTTGGAAATATTCGGTAATGTTTTTACACTTAAGAACTCTCTACTCATTAGACTCTCTCCGAGTCTATTGCGAGACGATATACTGAATTGGTATTCACTGTCCGCTTCCAAGTTTGTTACCAAAACTCTGTCCAAACTATTGTTTGCGATAACGTATTTGTATTCAGACGGTTCGACATTCGCTTCTTTTGAATCTACTTTCCAATATCTAATCCGAAAACTTTGTTCATAACCAGAATCGTTGCCCGGATTCCAAGCAATCAGAGCTGAATTTCGGCTCATATTTATTGCCCTTAAATTTGTTGGCGATTCCGGAATATCTGTGCATTTATTATAAAAATATTAAGTTATTAACAAAAACAACAAAAGAATGAAAAATAATATACAGTAATAAGAAGAATATGAATTTATAGTTAATAGTGATATTCAATGGCTTCGAATCGTTTAAAGAATGCACTTAAAAAATGTTGAGAATATTGAATGAATTTTGATTTTTTCTATTACTTTCACAGCTATTCTCAACAAAGAATTTAAAAGTTAATCAATTAAGAGATGTGCGATAAATGGTGCGATGGGAGCAACCTGGCTGCATGGACTGGCACTTGGCACTGTTGGCTTGATCTATTAGATGCCTCATTGGAACAGCAGGTAGACATGAGAGGGTTGTCTCTACACTCGAATAACTTTAGATAACAATAGCACTGATTCTATACTTTTTTCATCTCTTAAGTGAATTGTAAAACTGGTCGCTCGTCTCCACTGATCGCATATAAGAATTTAAGGTAGAAATCAATGAAAAGCATTTTATTGTCTGTTTATTTAATGCTTATTCACGTGACTGATCAAAGTAAAAGTCATCTAACGAGTAGATCAACAAATCGATGTCTTCAGTAGTGGTCATCATTGCTATGCAAACACCGAACCAATACTTCTGGACACTCACTGTTCTGATCAGAGGTTTTAAGGGAAACACAGTTCTAGTGCTCATTTATATAGAGCCAATAAATGCTATTATAATACCAATTATTCTGACTCACAATAAACAGTTAGTTTGAATGATATTTCGTAGGGCACGTCCAGTGCTGGATGCAAAACACGACATTTGAATGTCTGGCCATTATCTTTAGGTTCGGGTCTAATCACCAGCTCTGAGGACACACCACTTCCTGT
The DNA here is from genome assembly GCA_034693305.1 of Eueremaeus valkanovi. Taxonomy (NCBI): domain Eukaryota; kingdom Metazoa; phylum Arthropoda; class Arachnida; order Sarcoptiformes; family Eremaeidae; genus Eueremaeus; species Eueremaeus valkanovi. The sequence continues at coordinate 19,849 of JAQIWA010000737.1, forward strand.
TAAGGACGAAATGGCGCTAATCTAATGACAGAACAAAGCAATTAATCACTTGATAGAGATGTGGTTCGCATAGAGATCACAGTTATTAAGCCATACTTCATGGCTGTCCTCATTGAGCCAAACCAGGACCGGTCGTGGATTGCCTGAATAGCAGACACATTTGCATTTGAGTATATTTCCCGACACCACTGAAACCAAAGAGTCATTGACTCCCAGAAGAGTTGGAAAATCCGGTGCGTCTATGGATTCAATGTTTGTATTAAAGTAAGCCATAAATCATATCTACGAACCAAACGACTGAACAGAGCTTTCGATGCAAAAGAACGGAAAAGTTATCACATTTACGAATACAATACTCCAAACATTCACACGGAGTATATGGGGATTCAGATCCACTACAATATATACAATATTTGATATACAATACTACTGTATACTAACATTCGCTTCAATATATGATGGAGTCATCAGAAATACGAATAGTCATCAAAATATCCTGATTTCTGCTATTTTTTATATCTATCTAACAGTAAGTCATACTCTTTTATAATATCTTTTTTCCACTGCTTTTTATACTTCCAAAACCTATTCAACAAATTTCATGGAAAATATCTGTTCTTTTAGTTCTGTTTTTTGAATATATTTATCAATTCATTCGTTTATTATGCAATCGATTGTATCTTTAAAACAGATATTAATTTGTTTCATATTTAAATCACTTCTACTAATAGCCTTCAAAAGCAAACAATAATTATTTGATTTATAGATGGATTGAATTTTTGTATAAATTAATCATATGATGCAAAACGCACAGTTAGTATAATTTGTTTGAATTCTGTTCATTGCAAATGATTGAGCTAGACAACGAAAAGAGTATACAGTATAAAGAGTAAGTTTGGATACTTACAAATCACATTGACTTTATGAATGGCTGAAACGCTCTCCTCATTCAGTACAGTAGTGTATCCTAAGCGGGGAATCAATAATATTAAGACTTCTGTATAGTATTTAATCAAAGTTTAAACAAAAATACTTTCAAATGTTCGGCCATAATATCAATTTAGTTTTCATACTTTGGTCGAACTCTACTAGAATTTCCAACTAATCTACTTTTGCATCCAGGTTTGTATTGCTATTTTAAGCCCATTCGCCCCCATTTGGCCAACCCTGGGTTCGATCAGAATTCGTTTCTATCGATTATCGCTTAATCAGCATTTGTTTCGAGAAATTCAATTATTGGCGATGTCTTTGATTTTGATTTGAATTTCTATGTTTTTGCCAAAAATTTATTCATGAGTTTCAAACATTTCTATTGATTTATAGTTGGAGTCAATAAAAACTAATAGCTATTATAGCTCTGTATTTAATAAATTGATTTCACTAATAGTCTGTTCGCAAACCTTTGAGAACGAATAGAATCTTTGGGAACGTTAGTCGTAATCAATAAACAGAGTATTCATGACTTACTCACAACTGATACTAAATTGCATTAATTCATACATTATTTATGACCACAGATGCCGGGATATCCCGATATAAACCCTGGGGATTGTAGCAGCAAACTCCTTATCTTGAGCAAAGTTATAGTTCTAATCCCAGAATTATTCCAGAAGTATTCTGGTCCTGTGCCACATCATTCTCCTCCAACTCACTTAGTGGGCATACATTTGATCTCCGGTTGATTGTCTCACATCAATCGCAGAAGACATGGAAGACATGATCGCATTTGACAATTAATCATCGCTTACTCAATGTCTAAATCAATATTGAATTCTTGGATTGATTTGGGCAATACAATCAAACGTATCTTCAACTGTGCCGGACTAATTTATCAAATCAAACCAAAATTAACTTAAATAAACTCTTGTAAACCACTGTCCAGGCTAATTTAAACAGTCTTCAAGCAAATAAATAAACAGTTTTAGACAATTGAGTACAGAATAAAACTATATTTAGTTACGATTCGCTCAACTATTCAGACGATATGAATATTATTTTTTGGGCGATTCGTAGCTATACCTAAAGTGATTGGTCAGCAAATGCTTATAACTCAGATTTATTGTTCAAAACAATGCATTGGATTTATAACCTCTGTTAGGCTTAGGATAACTGGACATAAAAGATAGAATTGCTTATAGAGTATTAAGAAATTCAACTGTCCTTTCCATCCAGGTTATATTTATTCCCATTAAAGACAGCGATTTTTGGTTTTGGTTTTCTTATAAAAACCTTGTTAAAGAAGACTATATAATCTTGGTTAAATCGATTTATTCATTGATCTTTTACGCTTAAGAATGTTCTGGAAGAATGTTAAGAATCTAATGAATATTCTGTACAAGAATTTTGTGTATTTATGAATAAATAAGATTATTATTAAATATAGAAATTATTTTCGGTTAATAAATGATTGCAATTCTGATACTTATTATAAAAATGCGAATAAAATGAGTTTATTTAATAAAATAGGAAACGCTTTTCGATCAAACAATGTCTGACAATGTCATAAGTGTTTAATACCTGTGCACTTGAATGTTACGATATTAGGTTCTCTGCGTGTGATAGTGAACGTGAGATTAGAGCTAACGGCCCAACTACTCCTGTCTCGCTTTGTCACTTCCACCTGTTCATCACCTGTCGTCACGTCATTTCCATCGACAAACCATTTTAATTTGGTGTCGAACGGGGGCGGGGAGGCCGGATGTGCCGCACATTTGAGATTAATGATTGTGCCTGTTATTCAATATACAGTATCAGATCAATTGTCTCATTAATCTCAGCAAAACTCAGATAATTAATGGATTTTAGCACTAATTTCAGTAAACTTTTTAATATTAGGCAAACAAATGAGTAATTTTAGCAAAATTTTTATCAAAACTTAAGTAAAAATTATTAGATATAAAGTCTATGAATAATATAGTCTAATAAAAGGACCAATAAATAGGACACTACTATAGCTGTAAATACCTTGCGGTTCGAGTAATCGCACTTCATTTGGACCGATAATAGAAATCTTCGCCGGAAGGACTGGCAGATCGTGAGTGAGAAAGAAAAATATTAATATAATTGTATGAATTGATTGCGTTTTCATAACTATCTGTGAGACAACTGGACTCACATAAGACACTGAGAGTAACTGTTTGTGTGAGCGGAATGGGAGTCATTGGGTTCGATGCCTGACATGTATATTGAGCTAAGTTTTCGGCAGCGGTTACGACGAATGTCAATGAGTTAATCACATCGTTTCTTGTGGTCACTATATAACTGCGGTCTATCTCTACGCCATTCCTCAGCCATATAACACTGGGAGGCGGATAACCATTTGATGAAATGCACTTAAGCGTCAATTTTTCCTCAAAATTAACAATATCTCCATTTTTGTATCCATCAATGACAGGACTGTTGGGCGCCTTAAATATATTTATTAATACTGTAGCTCTCAATGGCTTTGACAGACCCGGATGTTCTGCCACACATCGGTATTCTTCCTCAGACTTCGGATAAAGAGTGAGAAAACTGTCGATTGTGTAGAGAATGTGGCGATTATTCACCAATGATTTGTTAACAGAAGTCTTGGCAGCCTCTGGAAGGATACAAATGCACTGCAACTCAACTCAATGTTTAGTCTTTAGTATTCAATCATTACAATACACCACACAGTCTAACAGTATATGAGTACTGTATGAGCACTATATATATAATATAAGAATATTCTGTTCTCTCATTCTATCAGTCATTCATAATTCACTTGCTCTCTCTCTCTCTCTCTCTCTCTCTCTCTCTCTCTCTCTCTCTCTCTCTCTCTCTCCTTCACTCTCTTTACCCGATAATAATTCAGTGTTTTTGCGAAACCATTTGAGTTTAGGCGGAGGTTTGGATGGAGACGCCGAACAAATCAATACTATTTTCTCGCCTTCTTTAGCCTCAGCTATAAATATATTGGATGAGTGGCTACCAGAAGAATGAGATGGATTGTGGCCCTCAATGGACTTGGAACCGTTTATAGTAAGACTTTTTGGAGGAACTATTAGTTTGAGGCAAACGAATGAAAGAGAAAAAACAAAACTACTATTAGATTAAGATATTAATAAAATTACATTATTTTTATTATATGGAAAAACGGAACTCAACTAATATATTAAGTTATATTCAATGTATAAATAAAACATTTACTCCAAATCTCATGAATAAATATTTTGAAAATTGTAACAAAAATATTATGTTGTTTACAATATTTGCTAATATAAATCAATTTTGTTTCGCTACCCATTCAGCCCCACTGATGTCAATATAACATTTCCCTATTTGCTAACCGATTATATTTGACAGAATGATTGAGTTATACTTTTATATACACTCTCTTATAGTATTGTGTTTTCAATGAGATTTCACTTAATTATTAGCAAAACAATAGAAAACGATATAATGATATAGTAATGTATTTTTATTTATTCATTAGAATAGTATAACAACTAATGGCTTCCGATTATAAATCGCAGACAATTATAATTATCTCACTTTTTCGCAAATAATTTAAACAAGAGTTGAGTCATATTAAGTTGAGAGTCAGAACAAGCCATGTCTTAAAAGGAGAGGAGAGGAAGAAAACTGAGACAAAAGGATCTTTTTCTTAACTAATTCTTTATACAATATTAATGATATAAAACTTTAATACGTTTTTCTCCTTTTTTTCTTCTTGTTTTCAAGTGTCTGAGACTTTCAGCGCTTATAAAGTTTTATCTCAACAGAATTCAAGAGTTAAAAATTCAGCCCTAATAAGGCTAACGATATGTTTATGTTAATACCAGAATTGAAATGAATTTTATTAAAAATAATGAGACAAAACTTAAAATGGGAATCGTATGCAAACGAAAGTTAAGATGTTTTTGAATTTCTTATAATCTAATAGTTTAAGCAAATGATTATATTTTAATATAACGAATAATTTAATAATATTTTCTGCTTTTAAATTAATTTTAAACATAATTGCAAAGTTTGAAAGAACGTGACTGCCCCGCAAAGCATTACTAACTTATTAGCCTGATGCTCTGCAAGAATAATGTGAGCCTCACTCATAATGGAATATTCTAATCCAAATAATTCCTTGTTGACCCCATTGACCACATTTGCCGATTCAAACACATCAAATAAAACTCGAAAATAAATATTTGTTTGAATGCATAGATTTGGTCTCAAATTCAATGCATACAAACATTTCTGTATTTCTATATCCAATGTTTTGCAAACCCTTTGTTCGATCGAAGAGTTTATTAAACTTTTAGATATCGATTAGATTCTTGTGTCTAATAAATGACAGATTTTATTGATCTCTAATAAAAATATATTATTTAAGAAATATTATTGTTTTTATTTAATAGATTGTCTGCATCTATGATATGATTGCCACAATTCTTGGAATTATTTGGTTCAATACAATTCAATACAATTTATAAGAATATTCTATTATATAAAAGAAGAATAAATAATGACTACTAAAAGCTTTGCTCACATGATATATATTGTGAGGTAAATAGGACAGGGATTACGCTCAGCATAAAATATAAGATCGAATAAATCTTATTAATATATTATAAATAAATCCGATGCACATTCAGCTTGGTAGTAATATTATAATTCAAAGTAGCAGATCGAAATCAACAAAATAAAAAGTTAAACTTAACATGCACAATTTCAAATTAAAGCCATGTCGTATACAAAAATTAACCTTGATAGTATTGATGATCATATCCAAACTTAGCTATGTCTTTTAAGCAAGTTATTAAACTATGTCCATTAATTATGTGTCAGATGTCATTGTACTAATCTATCGGGGCGAAATAACATGTTACAAGTTAGTTATGCCCACAGGGTGTATTTTAATTGTACCTTCCTTGGACACCCTTGATAAGCTTATTTTCAATATTTTTGTTTAAATTTATGTTAAAAATTAATTAAAGCAAAAGGAATACTATTTAAGCATT
>JAQIWA010000738.1:0-25818 GCA_034693305.1 Eueremaeus valkanovi
GGGAATTTTGGCTATACCCCCCCCATTGGCCATCCCTACTTGATACTGTACTAGTATAACTGACTAATAATGTTCAATACAATAGACAAAAGTCTGAATTCATTACTGATTATTATTTGACTATAAACTGACTAAATATTCATTGAGTTTATATACAATCAAAGGCACAATTTGGTGAACTGCAACTTCTATGAATCTTAAATGTTTTCAGACAATGCAACTTGTTGATTTAACTGAATCAAAAATATTTTTGTTGTTGTGTAATATTAAAAACTAATTAATTATCAAATTATTTGTAAAAATATTAAAATCTAGACTAGAAATAGATTTTTACAAAATTAATCTCATTTTACTTTAAATGCATAAATAGTGAGCGAATAAACACTATTTTTAATTTTATGGCATATTTTGAATCATAAATATTAAAAAACAAGCAAGAACGTTATTACCAGCGATTAATAGTGATTAGATCTATTGGTGATAATCTTAGTAATATAGCCATCAGAAGCTAATTGAGGCAACTCGTACCTGGCTAAAAATTAAACAATTATAGGCTTTAATAATGCACTTCTGCTCACTCATAGAAAACTTCCAAAAATAAAGGAGAAAGCACAAAAAAGATTAGCTTTGCATTTCTTGCCAGCATTGAAGGGTAAAAAAAGTTGGATTGAATTCGTTATTGAATTTGGTTTTGTTTATATACAGTATTAATCATATGATTGAATGACTTCAGGCGAAAAAGTCGAGCGAAGATAAGTTGTTTGACTTTTCCCTATTGACGGATTGGCTGTCTGTCTGTGAGCCACAGGAGGACTCGACGTCAATGTTTGCCTCTTCGTTGTTGTTCTCCATTTCCGATGACTTCCTATGGATTGAGTCGTCATAATTGGCTGAATTCAAAAACCGCAATGAATTCATATTAACCACATTTGGCACCGAATTTTCTAACGACTGGCTATTAGTTGACAACAACTGACTTAAAAAGTTATGTTTTATGAGAAGAGAATAGATATTAATTTGAAAATAAGTTTACCTCGAATTGTAAAAACTGCAGGAATTGATCGGAGATGTAGTCGAAGGAAAGGCATTGAAATCGTAATTAGGAAATGACGTCCAGTTGTTGTCGAATGAGTTGGGAAGCACTGAGTTCTGCATCGAAGACATTGTGTTCGGGTTGTTGTGTGCCATTGGACTGATGGTAGGCGTCAGCGATTTGGTCAAAGTGGCCAAATTGGATGCGGCCCCGGGGGTCGGGTGAAGGAACGACTTGCGCGGCGGCTCTCGTTTGCGCCATTTGGCTCTACGGTTCTGTTGGGTCAGGGATTCATATGTTTAACTCAATTACGACATAGCAGATGATTACCTGAAACCAGACCTGAACTCGCGATTCACTTAAGTTAAGTCTGAGCGCGAGTTCTTCGCGAGCGAACACGTCTGGATAGGGCGCCCGTTGGAAGGCTCGCTCCAGCTCTTCCAGTTGGTAGGACGTGAATGTGGTCCTGCTTGTTTAGAGAATACCAAGTGATCCATGTGCTCATACAATATGAATCGATAGTCTTATAGCTTTCATATTGCATGAACTCATTTCGGATCACTTGGTATTCAAAACTCAAAAATGATTACAAAATGCAATAATCGATAAATAACTTAAAATAAAGAAAACTTAAGTTTAATTAAATTCAAATAAATTAAAAAACAAAATAAAACTCAAATAATAGAAAATATAATAAAAATTAACTCAAAATTATGAAATAAAATAAATAATGATTAAGAAAACGAAAAAAACTCAAAATATGCTAAGATTACAAATAATGAGAAATAAAATGATAGATTAATTGCGAGAATACAGTATATTGACATAAAACGCATAAATGTGTTCATAAACCAAAAGACTTATTAAAAATTAATGAAATGATAATTAAAATATAATTCAAAACTTTATGCAAAGCTCAAACTATAATCAAAATAAATTAATATTAAGACAAACGAACCTGGTCTTCTTCTTTTTGCTATTGCTATTGGAGCTGGATGCATTTTTATTGTTATTACCGCAATTACTGGCATTATTAGCCGAATTGTTGGCCGAAATTGGTTGAGATTTGCCGGTTATGTCCATAATGTTAATGTTTGTGCGCTTTTGTAGTTTTGTGTTCGCATCTGTTTTGCAATAGAGTAGTCATAATTGCGATTTGTATCAAAGATAATATGCAAATAGTTCACAGATGAGTGAAAAAACATTTGACATGCAATACAGACTAATGATAGGTCTAAGTCGACGATTAGGTGACCGCTATTACAATCTAATAGATAGACAGCTGTTATACATCGGACTACTCTTCTCTTGTCTTTTGAGTTTTGGATTTATAATGAATTTATAGGAAATTATATTGAATTCAGTTATAGTTTAAGAAAATCTTACCGTAAATGAAATCCCGGGAATAAAATGTCGACACATTTGGCAAAGTTGGAGGACTCGGCTCTAATCGATGCAACAGAGATGATGTGCCAAAACTGTTGCTTGCATTGAAAAAAGTAGAGCCTGTGCTGGGCTGTAGGGGAATCATCGATGACTGCTGATAGAACGATGGCAGAGGTAGGGAACCGGTAGTATTACCACTACTGACAATGCTGGACATTGGCTCCAGCTGATGGTGCAGTGAGTCCGGGGTGATTTCCGAGTTATCATTCTTGTACTGAAGCGATGCTTTCGGACAGAAAAGAAACTTTAGTACTAAAGCTCTTGTAGTGTTGCAAATGCACTCAATTTGCTTGTATTTGAAATATGTATAAAATATGACTTTATTTCAAAATAATTGAAAAGAATTTTCAGATTTTTATTCAAAATTCATATAAAAGAGAGTATTGACTGGTTTAGATATAATGAAGATGTACCCACTTCATTAGTAATGAAAACTCACAATGAAATGTATGGCACGAACACCAACTAATACAAAAAGGTGTCATCCAATGAAATAAAGTTACATTTTATAGAACTCATACTATTTATCAAACATTGATTGCAAGTCTAACTAATAGTAAGAATAAAGTGCGAAATGTTTGCTCGATTGGAGTAAAACTAAGAATAAAATAAAAATGATATGAATTTTGAAAGAAAAAAAAATTATTTAACTTATTATCATTGGATTTGATGAGAATATTATTATTGTTAGAATTATTAACTTTATTTCAATTAAAATTATCCTTATTTTCCTTATTAACACAATTGGAATCAGCATTAATAGAGGAAATCTAATTGATTGTACGCTTAACCAAATCGAGTCTCATTTAGATTAATCTAATTTTATTTAATTTAATTTAATGCTATCCATAAAAATTGATTGCTTTATATTTTCAATTATTAGCAATTAATTGCAATCAATTAAGAGAGAGTATATTTTTAACAAATTTTAATCACTTACCCATTTTTGTCGACTCTTTCGCAACTAATGTTAACTATTTTATTGGGAATTATCGCCAATAAAGTTATGAGTTTTTAATTTTTGTCGATTAGTTACTACCGAAGTGAGCAAAACAAGTGAATCCATACCATTGAACACGAGTCCAATTATTAGGTCCTAAACTATCATTCTATTGGTCGGCCAATTCATATGTTCCTCATCTTTATTCACTTATGCGGTATAGCTTTCATATTTGAAGTGCCAGAATGGGTGGGCAGTGCACAGGCCTATAAACTAAACTCTCGATTATTCACCACTTATTACAATACAACTATCGATACAAATAATTCACTCAATCGACCGAATTATTCATCCATTAATTATTGTTTGCAAATGTATTCATGAAATTAATTCAGTAGAAAATTAATTTAGTCTGACTTGAAGTGTGAGCCCAAATGAAAGCTTTTGAACAAATGTAAAAAACTGTACAGAATATAAAGTACTTGAATGATATGAATTATATGAAGACAAGAGTAAATTAATAAAAGGTAATAATCTTTAATAATTAAAGTATTGAAACCTAGTTTATATTTGAGCATTGACTAGTACTGTACGTGCGAACCAATATGTCCTGAAATATGCCAAATGTCAGCTCTTTTTCTTCCTTTGAGTGTATTGGCCCTCAAATTAAGATTTTCACTGTAAAAGTAGTCTAGTTCATCTTAATTATTTTTAAAATTCTTGATTGTAATCAAGTGCAATCATTTTTGGGGTACACATAATGATACTGTGCAGTACACTCTCACTCGGCTGACATGAGTATTCCTAATACAGGAGTAATCGTGAGTTTTATTTGAAGCTTATATTCAGATAACTTCCTCCAGAAGTAGAATCCATGAAAAACTCGTAAAAAAGACTTAATTTAGTCAATAGTTTGAGAATATATTCTGATTGAAAATAATCGCATGAAAACCAATAAATAAATAATGATTAGTCAAAGCCATGGGTTTTGTACTGCACTCAAGACAGACACGTGTTTGCGATAAGATTGCAAACTGACGTGAATTCTATGCATGAGTGAAGAGCGAGCGCGTGACGCGTGTCTGTGCCTCCAGTGCTTCCATTTGATGCTCTCTAACATATCATTAAGCAGTGTATGAATACTAAAGTCGTTACTATTATATTATAGACTATCGTAAAGCAGAGAACCGTATAATTGTCTGAACGATAACATTGCAAACGATTGGATATTGCTTTTGATGGGATTACCGATAATCTGATGACCATTTACTCTGTTATTCTGTAATACGACTATTGTTCGGCAAATGATATTTTTATGGATTTACAGGACTTTAGCCTTATATGGATATCATATCCTCATACCATACCATACCATCCCGTGTTTAACTATCATTAGTAGTGATGTTCACGAATTATATTACGATTAGTATATTTAATCCGTATTTAAACAAAATTAAATAAAAGCTCCTCTTCTTTGGATGAGAGGAAACACTTTATTGCGGAATTGTCCATGAGCCAGTACATTTACTCCATCCAAAAAGCATGCAACTCTAAACTGTAGTATTGTATCGAAAGTCTTTCGTAATCATAATTTTTTGAGTAAGCTTGCTAACATTATTGCTAGCATTTAGACTAACTTCGGCACAAACTCTATGCACATAAAGAAAAATATAGAAAATGAGAGAGAATTCAAAATATGATTAAATGATTTATAACATAACATCATTTCCTCAATTAAAGCCAATTAACTCTTCAATAGTCAGACAAAGAGGGGACGCATACAGTCTAGTATAGCATAGCATTGGTGTCTGTGCTATACAGTATGTTAGCATAAGAGTGATCACTTGACAACTTACAATTGAATACACAATTACTTGGAAGCGCTTCATCAAACATATTAACATAACTTTCGCTCTCATACTCCCATACACTCACATATACTCTACTTTAATATCATTTTTTAGCATTTGTTAACAAAAAAAATGATAATTAAATATATAGAAAAACAATTTACATAAATATTGGAATTTATCATTAATTCATTATTTAAATGATTGTAATCGACAGAAAAATAACTTTAATTATGATTCAAATTAAGAATCATTTGTCAAATATTCCAAAACAAAACTTCACTAAAAAACTAAAATGTTTTCCTTAGATATACAAAAACCCAACTTTATATGAATAAAAGTAAAGTTAAATTCATATAATGTAGTTATATGTGTGGCCACTGAATAACTTGGTGGAGTGACATCCTGTCAAGTAAAGTGAACCACAATAGGCTACACATACACGCGCTCTCTCATAGTCTGTCTGTGCTCTGCTCTCAGCCTCTCATAGCCTCTCACGAGTACTCTTCTCACCCCTAACTAACTGGCAGTTTATGAAAGAACACAATAGAACTGATATTAATATAAAGTGAGTTACGATAACATATTTCCCAGGACTACCACTGAGTCTACTTATGGCAATAACAATTTGCATAACACTTCTCATACACAGTACAGACAAGCGATCAGACAATACAAAACTTTTTTTTTGTAAACCCAAAGAATGAAGAAATTCATATAAAAATATATTCATAAGCAAAATATGCTTTATTCAAATTATTTGCTCTTCGATTAGGTTACCTACATCATATTTGGTAAATACATACTTACTTCTTGTTAATCACCCAGCTATCTGTTTCTAACTGTTAAACAGTTTCTTTATATAATATTTATACTCAATATTATTCAAATCTAAAGAGTATTCAAATTAAAAATATTTTTATATGAATTGTAACAAAAATTGTCTAAAAATAATAAATTAAGAATCGATTGAAAAACAATTTTTTAAATTTCAAAACTATTTGTTTTTGAGTCCAATCTTTGCCGGAAATTGTATTTCGGGTTTGGATGTAGTGGTCGAATGGGTTGTTTTACTAGTAGTCGACGTCATCTGAGGTACGGGCATATGGACTTGGATTGGGATCTGACGTTTGTACCGATCAGGTCCACCTAAGTACCTGGACATATCTGATCCGATTGTCGATGTCTTATATTTTGAATCCCAGTTATCATCAAAAAAGTCTTCATCCAATGATTCATCGGAAGAGTCATCAGAATCGTCGTAGTCGTCATCCATGTCGTCTGAGTCTGAGTCTGAGTCCGAGTCTGAGTCCGAGTCCGAGTCGTCCAAATTCGGTCTTTTTGTGACTTTAGTTAATCTGAAAGAACACACGATTACGACCAGAGCTGACAATATGAATATGATTAACAATTTAGACATTTTGCTGGAAATAACTGTAAACTCAAAATTGAACAAAGAGGGAAAGGAGGGGAAGCTCACTTTTATATGTTCCGATTATTTTGTGCATAACTTCTGTTCAAACATTTTACAATTCAAAGAGAATTAATTGATTATAAATTATATGGATTTTAGAATCAAAGCTCAGATCTATTGGTTGTTTATCACATTCAATACGACTCCAGAAATTACTTTACAAAGCAGTAGATCAGACAAAATGGGTTCAACTGATTATCAAATAATTATTAGTAGATAAGAATCGAAATTCAATCAGAGCACCTGCACTATCAGCATATTGATCATCCAGCAGAATATCTTATCGATCAGAATCTAGAAATTCATTTGAAAAGGATTTTCCAATAATAGCTATCAAATTGACAATCATATCAATCATAAGTTTGGTTGAACTGAAATTGTGAAGTAATGTTAGGAAAACCCTTTGCTCTGCCTTTCAATGCCTTTAATTCTTATAATTTTAAACGTATTTTACATATTTATAATCATTTGATCATAAGTTATATTTTGTCTAAAATATTGAATATAAGAATAGTTTCTTGATTATAGAAATTGTTCAAGAGTCTTTTACCATTAATAGTAAGGATCTCTTTTCATATCACTGGATGGCGGGTCCGGTCCTTAACTCTACTTTTATAAATAAAATCGTTTCACAATATTATAAATAAAGAATTGTCTATGTCATTTCATTGATTATGAAATCTTCATTTATATACTAGGTTAAATTATGTAATAATCATCAGAATATGTTTTATTACGAAATTTATTTTAATATTTAAAATATGTTTTTTATTTATTGGAAAATTCGAAATAGATTTTCAAATTATTTTATTTTTCAAACTAATATAAATCAATTAATTCTATAAATATAGTGTACTGTACAGTGTACAGGGACAAAATTAAATAAATGCATGTTTGGGGCTGTAAATAGCATGTGTTGAGTATATTTTGGCGTATGTTAATTATAGGCTTACCATGTTAACTTATCATACAATTATTGTCTCTGCACAATTGACCAATGTCATGTTTTGAGGATATTAATTTTTGATATATATAAGATTAATTGTAAGCAGATGCCGATGAGCTTGGCCATCCCTATTCAGTACATAGTTGGGTTGTTTTCTGTTTTTGAAAGCAAATAAATAGATTCTTAATTGTGTTCAACAAATAATTGTTTAATAGAGTCGAGCAATAAAATGCTCAATAAATTCGTATTGGGTTTGCAAACAATATTTGGTGTAATTCTTGATTCTATTGGATGTGAAGGCCTGGAAATAAATGACAGAAAAGATTGGAAAGTAGTGCAAATGACTCAACTTATTTGAAGTATAACGACTCCATTGGGTTGGCTTCCAGTCATATAAGTCTAAAAGCTATAAAGAATGCAAAAAATATATGCTTTGTCTGAATTCTCTACTGTTTTACTATTGTTTAAGAATAACAATAACTATTTAGTTATACGAATACTGCAAAGCAGTACTACTACTACTACAGTACGACTACGACTACGACTATAACAGTAGTCTTATATAATGGAAATAACTTTACGATCACTACTAATGAATATATGAGAAGCAAAAACATTATTTAAATTAGAAATACAAAAATGCATTGAAATTCATTGACTATTGCACTCACTTTCACAGAGTGTATAATATAATAAAATAGTGGCTTAAGTAGAAAAAGTGATTCTGAATCTAATAAGTAGTAAAATTAAGTCATATATTATAATATTAGCATTCATTCAAATATCAATAATATGATAGGAATCGTATGCTTTTGCATCCAATGGCACACTTATTGGCTATATTTGTGTTAATATGATTGCAAACATAGATTGGAAAGGAATAAGAGAGTTGAGAATGTAGTGGAGAATAATACCGATCCGTACCGTACAGTACAGTACAGTGCCATTAATGAAAGCGATAACATGTTAGAGAAATGTAAAAAATGTGTCGCTATGTTGGCAACCAATTCCCATATAATGGTCAATACGATCACGTCGATCAAATGGCCAGACAGTCGAACATTTGCACGCATTAAACCGTTTATCTGAGTCTCACTTATTTCTTCTCAACATTTCTAAAAACCTCTCTTTCTTTGAACAAAACAAAAAATATATTATCTTTTTGACCAACATTTCTATGAATACGATTCAAATGTTTTTACAATTCGTATCTTTTATTTTTCGACTCTTTCTCAGTCAAAGTATCGGTAAATTCATAGTAATTTAGTCCCAATTTTCACACATAAAAGCTCTCATTTTTTATAACTTTTCTAAAATAAAAAAATCTATCGAAAGAAAAAAAATAATACAAGTATTCAGACGTTGAACATATTTTACAGAATACATACTTCTGGTGGGCTTAGAATTCGGATACATTATAATAAGCATAACCGGCATCTCTATATAATTCTTTAAAATAAACCAAGATAATTTTAAGCAAAAAACTAACATTCCCGGTTTTGAGCTATCCTGGTGAATAATTACAAATTAATTATTGGTTCAATTATTTGTAAGTTTCGAAAATTTCTCTAAAATTATTCATTTAAATGCAATTCCCATTATAACAGAATTTATGAAGTATCCACTTGTAATGTGATGCCCATGGTAAATCAAGTAATGTTCGATTACTAATAATTCGATTGAATTAAAAAATAATATGAGATGTCTGGCTATGTCTTACATATTAAATGAGAATTCTAAAGACTATAATTAAGGAATCTCTAAATAGTGTGCACTTTGTATAACATATGGATTACTTCGCAGAATCCGTTGGTTTTTATACATAACAAAATATTTACACGTAATTTGCAACACAAAAGATTCGATCTGACGAAAAAATCAATTACCCAGCTCAATTTGAATGAATCATAAATAAATACAATATAAGTCGTTATAAAAGAATTTCTTATGAATTCAAATGATTTTCTTTTATTACTTAAGATTAGTGAACATTATTTTCAGTACAGAATGATAATCATGGCTACAGTGTTGGTCTCGGGAGACCAGACCCGACAGGAAGGGTATTGTGATCTCATTATCTGTTTGTGTCGCTAATGAAAAGTATAGCGAATCTAAATTTGATGTCAAGTAAATGATATATAAAATAATTTCTGGCAATTAATCTCAAGCGTAAGAAACAAATTACTTGATCTTAGTTTCGGTTCGGAAGGGAAGGGAATAGAAAACAAATAAATGCGAAAAAACTTCATTATATGCGAAAAGGTTTACATATAATATAATATTAAACACTAAACAATTTGTAATTATAAAACAGCACTAAATCGATAAGAAAATAGACATTTCGGTCATTAATAGCTTTTAACAAAAATTAATGAAATTGTGTTTCAGATAAAGAATTTGTTATATAGAGTGAAAATAGAAGAGACAATACATAAGTTATACTGGGCCAAAAATCATTCGTTGCAGGTCCCAGTTGCGGCTAGGTCATACACCATTAGACCATACTAGTGATGGTCTTTCATTTGGACATGGTTATTTTGGTCAACTCCGATCTTAGCATGAATATTGCCATTGTAAGCTCGAGACCCATTTAATGACTCAACACAGCTCTCTATTGAGTCAAAAACAAACTCGTTATGAATGTTGTGCAACAAATGATGAGTTTTAGAATCGAAAACATTAGAACTGATGAGTGAAGTCTCAAACTAGTCGTCAAATCTAATACTTTCTGTTAGAGAACGTGACATAAAAGCTCTTTAAAAATATTATTTGCATTCAAAAAAATTATTGATGTCTACAAAATCATTATATATTCAGGTTTTCGCCTAAATTTCTCTTTATTCCAAATGATTCAAAGCATAAAAATTATTTAATTTAGTTTTTGTTAATAGTTTTTTGGAATAAATTATTAAAAAATAAGTGAAATTGTGTGACATTTTCTGATTAAATATTATTCTATTCATAATATTCTGTAAATTCAGTAACAAATTAGATGATTATATTTTAAACAAAATCTTTGGTTTAATACAGAATTTAAAATGCAGTTTATGGATGATTAAGAGTTGGTACTGGCTCATACTTATTTTCAGCTATAATGAGAATATTTTATACGAATCTAACGAAATGAATCCAGAAATCAGTTTAGAGCTCAACATAAATATTCTAAACATTGATTAAAATGAAATATAAGTATAATTAATGTAAATCTGCACTGTGTACAGTATATGCTCACTCTGACCCACGATCTTTGATCGGCCATAAAGACCCAATTCCTAAGTATTGATTTCATTTGATTTTTTATTATTTATTCGGATTATTTTTTACTGATTTTATTCCTAAAATATAATAATACTCTGGAGACGTATGGCTGGTGTCGATCGCAATATCTTATATGACATCACTGTTAGGACACTCGAGTACAACATATTTCCAATTTATCTGATTTACTGATTCAATCAATTCATTCAAATCATAAAAACGTAAAAATCGAAACGCTTTCTAAGAATTTAATAACAAAAGTCTTCATTAATTTATTTTTTATAGCAAGAGATGTATTGCACACAAAAAATATGGTTAGACTATAGGGACAGCACTGAAAGTATTGGCTTTCAAGGATTGATGGAAAGGGAGAAAAACCAAATAAAAACTTTATTCTAACGCTCTTTACAGCTGAGTCTCACAATCAAAGGTAATTCTCTCTCAATCTCTCCATTGCCTCCCTCTCCCCCACCAATCCCTATCTCAGCCCCTCTTTCTGTCTTAGCTTACTCTGGCTTTCCATTTCTCTGCTATCAAAGTGAGTCTGATTAGTCAATAAGTCGATAAATACAGTGCTATACTATGCGGTTGAGTAATACCAAAGACGTTGTTCTTTGCATAAGAGGTCAATAAAAATAGATTTTCACCGAATTTGTATCATTTCTTGTTTTCTTTTGGAATCAAATTTCATATACGAATAAATTATTCATTCAATGCATTCCTTTTGATGAATAAATAAATATTATTCGTATTCTATATATTTATTGCTTTGATTTTTAACTATAATTTAGATATTTTAAGAAAATTTTGGGAATTTTTTTTTGCATAATATTCATAATATCGTATTTCGGATATCATTTTTGAGTCAAAAATTTTGAATATTAAATCAGATGAAACTCTAGTCTTATGTTTCGCAAAGGAATAAATATAACTAATATATTCGTTTGAACAAGATCTATGTTATCTCTGTTAATCCAGTTGAATATACTAACAAGGTGATTGAAATAATTTGAATAAAACCACCAAGAATGGATAACTTAATGTATTAGCCATTTAAATGGTTTCAAATTTAAATTCCTATTAGTTTTCAAGAATTGTAAGCATTTTTTGTGTTTTATAAACAAATTAAAGAATATCAGCCAAAAGACAGACACATATACAGACGTTATCAAAAGTATATACCAGTACTTGATTTTGTCGAAACGACTTATATCTTATAGTTTTATTCAAATACCGAATTCAATTCGTTTCTTTCAGATTTGAATTTCAAAAAAATGTATTTCTTTTTATGAAAAATTAAGAATAGTTTGAAAACAGAATTGATTGTAGAGTTGAGTAAACACTAAAATCTTCTGGAATTTGGTCTCTCTTTAGCTCAACTCTGACAAAGACAGTCGAGTTTGCAGTTTGAGGACTGGTATGACTCGGATTGAGTTTTGCATAAATTTCTGAATGAAATACTTCCATCAAATATAATCTATTGAGTAAACGAACGCTTCAATGACTTTTTGATCTTATTATTCATAGTCAGGAAAAAGAAAAGTTGTTCTCAAATGTTACTCAATCTATACATATATACGTCAAATGTTAAGACCGCCAAAGATGCGCAAGAATTCTGTCTAAATGTCATATTCAAGGTTCATCAAACCTTCAAGTATAATTTTGCTCACCTCTTGTGAACTTACAGTATCCAGTATGGCCTAGAAATTCATGTGTATTTTGCCCTGGTCTTTTTTACCTAAAAATCCTTGAACGGGTACCATTCGATGCTAACTTTCCACTTCTCAAGCACTTTTAAATATCATGAGTTTTTTAGATTTTTCTTAAATATTAATTGAATCAAGGACATTAAATTTTATAGATATTTTGCCGGAGTATTAGTTAATAATTTTATATTAGAGTAGATTTGAGATAAATATTTAAAGTCCGGTTCAATTAAAGTCTGTATTTGCAAACATATCAAAAGTAGCAATACTTCAAAATTATTTACAGTATATCAGTATTGTATTTAATATGATGTGACAGAAACCTTTCGAACTAGTTTTAAATTTGACCAGGATTATTTGATTTAAATCATTTTAAATTTGTGAAATGCACATAAGATATGAAGTCCAAAGAAAATGTGATGTGGGTGATGCGAATTTCTTTATAATTTTTGTGTAGAATTGATTGAATGAAATCAAATGGAAGTAATCCAAAGTCAGAGCATATTTAAAATTAATCGATATTTTTCTATCTATTCATCCAATAAAAGCCATTATTGGTTAAACTATTTGCTCAAAACTTTTTTCTACCCAAACCATCGAAATCATGGCTTTTTGAGAGTGTGTTATAGTTTTCTGTTCAGATAATAATGTGTTTCATAAGTGCCAATAAAATGAGAGAATAGAGAGTGCTTTTGATAAACAAGTCAACTCAGGAGAACTTCAAGCACACAATGAAAGCAAACTTTTTTATATTATATAAAGAGTAGGACTAAAGAGCATTATATCATTTTATATGACTTTTTTGTCGCTTCATTTAATTTTATTTTTATTTGATTCCAGAGATCGACCACTTGTTGACCAATGAGTTGGGCTTTCGATTTATAATTTTTGGGTCATTACAAGTATTTTCAAAAATAAATGAAAGGAATAGCTCTTATTCAACAACTTTTACAGTCATTAAGATTTTTATGAACTTTTTATATAAAAATTTCATAATTGATATGACATTATTAATTGTGAACAATCTTTTGGTCAGATATTAGGATAATATTTGTGAATATGTTTTTATAAAATCTTTTTTACGCTGAATATTGAATAAATAATATTTACAGTATTTCAGAGATTATGGCGAATCAAAAGGATTACAAATTTGATTTTTCTTAACGTCTGATTTCTACTTCATATTGTAATTATTAAATTTCGGAGCAATTGTTACAGAGTGTTTCACTTAGAGCGCTAACTTTGAATCGTTTACCACAGAAAAACTACAGGGGGTACAAAATCGAAGCAGGTCTTATTTGAAAGAGGGATAGTGGAGGTTTGATAAAAATCATATATGGAAAATATCCTAGCACAATTCAGAGCGCTAGATTCAAAAATGCTGAAATATTGACTTTTCTATTAGGGAAATAGTAAAAATTTAATTTGATCGCCAGATCTAAATCCACAATAATTTCTTAAAAAAAATCTACTTCAAATTGATCAGTGACAAAATTGGTATCGTTTACATCACAAAAATTTGCATTTGATTCGAAAAAAATGAGTTTTTCTTACAAATTTGATTGTTGATAAAAACAGTAATCCGACATTTTTCGAATCTAGCGCCATGAATTGTGCAAAGATATTTTTCTTATAAAATTTCAATCAGACCTATACTATCCTTCTTTCAAATAAGACCAACTTCAATGTTGTGTCTCATCTAGTTTTTGTGTAGTTTAAGATCACAATTGAAAAGTCAATATTTCAGCATTTTTGAATCTAGCGCTCTGAATTGTGCAAGGATATTTTCCATATATAATTTTTATCAAACCTCCACTATCCCTCTTTCAAATAAGACCTGCTTCGATATTGTACCCCCTGTAGTTTTTCTGTGGTAAACGATTCAAAGTTAGCGCTCTAAGTGAAACACTCTGTATATTCTAATGATTTGTTTATTATAAGTAAAAGTAAAGTAAATAATATAAAAATATGCGAATTTGATTGAATAGGAAATGTTAAATATAGTATAAGTTTGAGGAGTTGTGTAGTGTATAGCTAAACAAAGTGTTAAACATTGGTTAATATTGTTTTGCTGAACCATTAGAGCCACAATTTATCATATAATGTCTGCTTATAAAGAAATTTTTTATTT
Source organism: Eueremaeus valkanovi (assembly GCA_034693305.1). Taxonomy (NCBI): domain Eukaryota; kingdom Metazoa; phylum Arthropoda; class Arachnida; order Sarcoptiformes; family Eremaeidae; genus Eueremaeus; species Eueremaeus valkanovi. Next base: position 14,785 of record JAQIWA010000738.1, read on the forward strand.
CGGTTTCGCTGCTTATGATCTGATGCATAGACAGAGTGTATGTTCTGTTCGCTGATAAGTATGTGCTGTTAGTCCTATGCGTTAGTTATGCGGCATTCGCTCTAATACTCAATCTTATTGCTGCTATTGATAAGGAAAATGGGAGACAGAGCTGGCAAGAGATGGAGAGGGATGGAGAACAGACTCACAGACAGAGCATAGGACTCAAAGCCAAATATGTGATCCATTTTAGGCAATGCTTTTTGAATAGCTATCATTGCGGACCAAATTTTCAATGTTTTCTCTTTTGATGTTATTTTTGTCAATTCATTATTTGTTGTGTTATTTCTGACATTCATTTCTATTCTCATTCAATCTATTCGTTAATAGTTTATTATTTTGTACGACAACTCATATTCATCTCATCTCAAAAAAATCAAATATTCAATAAAAATGTCTTCAAATCGAAAAACATTATTAATTGCTTTGATTGTCAATATTTGACTACAGGTTCATTCAGATTATGACATAAAATTCAAATTCAATAGATCTTTAAATAGCATTCAGATTAATTGCTTTTATCATTACAAGCAATTCAACTTGGTTAAAGTTTAAGCTATCTTTAAGCCACAACTGACAACATTCAACTGACAACAATATTATTACACTTGATTAGCCCAAACCAGTTAGTCTTTTAGGTTCAGGGAAGAAACGATCACAACCTGGAGCAGCACTTCTGCCAGCACTTAAGTTTTAGTATGCAGTTACACAGTAACTATGGTTACAGTATACAAATAACACCAATGTATTATATTATAGTAGTATAATATTAAGACTTGTTTACAAGAATAGCTATGCTGGCAGACAGCTGTTTAGGTATGCTGGCATACACCAGGGGCGTTGAAAGCAGCGAACACAAATGTCTAACTGAATCAATGACCCTCGTTATCTATCATCAATGCCATTTAGAAATTAATTTATTTATAGCTAAAGTCTGCACAGAAATGGCAGGAATGGCAGAGATGGCCAACAATTTCTAATTTTCCTGTATTTTGCTCTCAACTACTCATAAAACTGTAAATCATTTTTAAATTTCGATAATATTAAGCAAAACTTAACCAAAAGTCAAAAATGTTATCAAGTTTTAAGAATAGATAGAAATATGGAAAATGCATAACTATATCCTACTTGATAATAAAGACCTTGGTCATTTCTGTTTTGCTTTGCTTTCATTTATTTATATATTTTAAAAGACAGTGAAAATAAAAAAAATAAGAAAAGTTTGACATTTTTGGAATCGATTAGAATTTAAGTCACGTTTTCGATCAATTGCTGAGACAAACAGTTATGCAAATTGTTTATCGAAAATACTTTTGTATGTGATTTGGATTTTTGATACAAAATAATTATAAATCAATATAAAACATACATCGAATGTGAATTCAGTCCACAATTAAAAGCATACATTAAGTCATAATTGATCATGTCCAGTTTTTAGCTTTATTTTCTTCTGTCTTCAAATAATTTAAATAATTTTGTAAATTCCGTATTCGAGTGGAGAAGAAATATAGAGAATAATTGAATATATGTTATAAATATATTTATATAAATAATATTAATATTGGGTATAATATTCTGCAAATATTAAAAAAAACCTCAAGTTTTCTATATATTTAGTTTGAATCGCAATCGTAAAGAATGGTTGTGCGTATTATTCTCCCTTTCCATATCATTCTAAGGCATGCCATTTGTGATCTTAATATTGAGTATAAGCCTCTTATTAGGGATGAACCATAAAATTGTGTTCAAAACATGATTTCTTGTTCGTCTCGTTTTGCTTCAATGCAGAGATTTGTTCACAAACTGACAATATTTGCGATGATTTATGCAATTCTATGCATAACTTATATTTTGTTTGCATTCGAGCCTAATATAAGCCTTACTTATACTCTAATAATTAACAAAAAAAACAAATTATTTCTAATAATTATAATTTTCTCTTTCTTTCTCTCAATACTGTCATTAATTAAACATAGAATTGAATATTATTCTACTGAATAACAAAGTATATAATTAGCACTTCGTTCAGAACATAACGTATAAATGCAAATAATGCTTAAAATCATATTAAACAACAACTAATTATTTTATATAATATTATAGCCTAACGAATAAATTTGAAAACAAAAGCAAAGGTTGAAAAGTTCATTCGTTTTTTGAATTTATTTCTACTTTTCTTATAATTCAATAATAAATATCTATTGAATTCTTGGGCACAAAAAAGGAAATTAAATCCAAAGAGAAATAGAGAGAAAACTAAACGCTATATCCGTTCAATGAAATCGAAAAATTCTTTTTGCTCTACAAATGGATAAGAGCTCCGAATGTTTGCCTATTTTTATGACTTCTATTTCAGGTAAGAAGAGAGAGAAATAGAAGAAAAAATTAATTTTTTCTTCAACTCAACCATATATTTCTGTTTCCTCATAGAGTTTATGCTCCAATCGGTTCGCGAAAGCCATTGCTCTCACATACAGAACACTAACTCTGATGTCAACCTAAAGATGTATTGATGTATAGATAGAAATGCATTTTGAATATTGCAAAACATATGATATAATAGTTATGTAAGTTATGTATAAAATTCCAAATGATTTCAATATTTTCTTGTTATTTGTCGAAAAATTCAAATGAGATTCGAGTCATTCATTTGTTAGCAAATTTCGATTCAATATTATTATTAAATTAGGTTCACATGAAATAAATAGATTCTGATTAATACTAATACTGGTTATTACGGTATTATCAATACTATAACAGAAATTATAAGTTTTATATTGCATTTGAATCTTAATTAAAATATTAATTGGCGAATATCTTGGATTTAACTTTAAAATGGAGATGGGCTAGGTAGTCTAAAAAAGTGGAGATAATTCTCATTGGTATCCTTACCTTCTCATTGCCGCCGATCTCTGATACAGTGTTTTGTTACTTCAAAGTTATGGACATACTATACAACAGTATTATTATTATTATTATTATTATTATTATTATTATTATTATTATTATAGAGTACTGCCAATACTGTATATGGTTTGGTTAGCTTAGGTTAGATACATAACCATTGAGTTCCTCTTAATTTCCCAAAAGAATTATTGATTTAGTGATCAATCACTCATTGATATGATATCTTTGTTTTCTATCTGTTTTTCTATACATTTTTCTTTTGATCGAATTAATCGAAAAGTTTTGAATTTAATTTTAAGTCAGTCTATAAATCAGTTATAGAACTGTCGGTTCTGGTCAGTCATTGAATTCACATATTTTTAAAAAATTATTATTAAAATAAAGGTTATCATACAAAGCACTCTTAAGGATATTTTGACCAAGTTGATAATTTTATATCCATCCGGCTTAAAGGCCAGAGCAGTCGGCCAACTTTTTATATCTCATTAGTTCTTGTATTTATTTTAATATTTAAGAAAAACATTTATATTATCAATATTTGCAAATAAATGATTGACAGTATTATTGGTTTTAGAGAATACAGTGGTTTATAATCAGCGGACCGCAGGGTTCAAAAATAGTTTTAAAAAGCAAGTTGAAATTTATGCCAAAAGCATATGAACTTCTTAGCTCAAGATCACGCATATCCAAGATAACTATTACTAATTAAGTATTGTTTGCAAACAAACTAATAATTAGAGTTTTTGTGAGTCAAGTCAATTGAATAAATGATTCATTAGAAGTCTATGTCTATCCGCACTCAAACCTCATATTATTAGTAATGTCTTATTTGTCTGACTCTATGAACTGGTTTAAACACAGATTAATTATGAAAGCATACTGTCAGTATACTGGCAAGTATGCGGGTGCTTGTTTATAATTATATTACTTATAAAGTTCACTCAATTAATACAAATCCAAAGAGGAGTACATTTTTCAAAATAAATTCCAGTTTTAAACTTTGTATAATAGATGTCTCCATTTTATATTCATAATTTACCTGTACTAGTGGTAAATTTACGGTAAAAATACGGTAAAACACCCGTAAATGTATCTACTGAGACAATAGACATCGTGTGCACAGTATGGGTATGAGTGCAGTTCATACAGTGTTCTGTTATTCAATTCAATGCATATTCTCTTTTGGTCTAAGGGTTAAGTTTAATAATATTATTCATTTAAGATTTGTTTAATGTTTGCGAAAATATTCTTCGATATCAATATCTGATCGATCTCTTGTCAAATAAGTCGATTCGGAAGAGATTTCCCAAAAGAGCTTATTTTCTCATTTCGTTTTATGCTATTCTATTGAACACATCTATTGATCAATAAATCGATTTTTTCAATTGAATTCATATTTGTTCTAATTTTCAACTCTTTCTACTTTAAAAATCAGTACAAGTATGTCAGGAATGGCCAAATGAGTGGTACAAATAGTATTTATTTTTTCATATATTCATATTTTGCATATTTCTAATAATATCTTTTGAATTATTTAAGATATCATTTCAATCATTCAACTAAACGAACGGAATTTCTTTTGCATTTCTTATTTATAGAAATGTATAAAATATAATAAAAATTTGCTAAAAAATGCAAAATTTTGAGTCCATACGAAAAAGTGTAAAACTCTTATCAAGTTGTTTGAAATGTTGAGTACATTCTTACGTGTATTCAAAGATTACAATCTTATTCACGTATAGACATAGTGCGGAACTCCATGTGCCAAACGGAATAGTAAAAGATGCTGACGAGCACTGAATGCGATAATGACAGCAAATGCATACAAATTCATATCTTTCCGAAAGTTTGAATAATCCTTTCACCCATTTATCTGTAATTCTCGTCTCGACCTAAAGGAAAAATATTCAAAAGATTGACCGAAAATATATAAACCCAAAAGATTTTACTTAAAAAATATATATATTTCATTCGTTTCTAATAAAAGGGTTTACAAATACAAAAAAATAATAATTTCAATGAATCAAACAAAACAGAAATTATTTGTATATCACTTGACAACTTCAGAGCTCAATATTTTTTTATTGTGCGTCCAATGCATTAAAACTTGTGATTCTTTTCAATACTTTTTTCTATTCAATATTGAAGTCATAGAGAGTATAAGTAAAGAAGAAATAATTTTTATTTTATATTCATTGCCAGTTTAAACACAGTTTCGATTGAAAAGAACACTTTTTCAAAAAAAATCTATTTAAAACTTTTTATTCAATTCAATTTCCTTTTGTTCATATATATTGTGTTCATTCAAACATTTGCGACAATTTATTTGATACGAATTGTGTTTGTTTTTGCAGTTCACGTAACCATTACTTTGGCGGCACTAAAGATATTTTCACATTCAGTCCAGAAGTAAACTATATTTTGCTTTCGTTTTCTCTTTTGATTTTTGATTTACAATTTTTTATACTGTATTTTATTTTTTTTCTATCTTTTGTATTGTGTAGTACTGTATGTATTGCACAGTATTGTATATTTGGCCCAAAGGTGTTCAATAATGCTAACCAGCTTTACGTACTGGAAATCAGTGGCAAAGCAAAGATCTCACCATTGAATCCAATAAATGTCGGACTCATTCGGAGACGAGTTTGGCTCTACATTCCAATGACAGTCGTATTCTCAGACAATTACTTAGACTTACTCCCGAATCAGTAGTTTGATAGCAAAATAGAGGAACGACATGAGTTCGCAATTATTTTTTTCCCTTAAAAACCATTTGTTTTAAATAAGAAATTAGAGTTAGACTACATTCCAAAAAACATTAATTCAAATGAGTCTAATATATAGGATTGGCTTAAAAGAGTCGATATTTTATATAATTTAAAGTTCAAACTATTTGGGAATTGTTTTTACATTACTTGCCATCAAATAGAGTTAAGGCAACAAAAAGTTATATAATATTTGTGTATTAGAAAAGTCTTATGTTTTGATCGCATAGCCTAACAGATAATGTCATTATTCAACTCAATTTCCAAATTACTTTTTGAATAAAGTTATCCTCGAATTGAGATATGTGTCGATCTCTCTATTGTTGTGCTCTCTTCAGCACTGAATCCTCTCTCTCTCTCTCTCTCTCTCTCTCTCTCTCTCTCTCTCTCTCTCTCTCTCTCTCTCTCTCCTCTTTCTCTCTCACTCTTTCTGTTTGTGCAGAACTGAGTCCCACGTAATCCCAATGGGAGTATGATCTCGAATATGATGTACTGCACAGTTATATCAAAAGCAAAGCAAAAACTGAGAGCCGGCAGAAAACTTTTCTCTCTCACAAAGTAATGTCTTTTTATACTTTTATAGACGACTCTAAGCTTACATAGACTGCAGAAAGTAATAGCACATCATTGCCTCCATTGGCTCCAATGGCATCATTGGCGTCATTGCATCAGAACAGCATCAGATCGGCATCACTTTGAACTATGACAACAAAGTTTGTATTGCATCACATAATGTGTCACTTTTTATGACTTTCTTCCAGTTCTTAGACTTAAAATAGAGAAAAAATATCAGAAAAAGATAGAGAAGTAACGATTGGACGTGAGATTCAGATTAAGGGCCAGATATAGGCAACGATCTGTAGGAGAGGTATGAGGGAGAAGAGGGAATAGAAGGGGAGAGGGAGGGAGAGAGAGAGCAAAGGAAAGGAAAGGCCAGAGAACGTAGAAATGATTGAACGTAGAGTAAAGCCCAGTGAAAGTGAAATGATGTGATGCTATGCTGTGAAGAGCGCAACACAACTCCATTACAAGTTAGTGGTTGACCGCAATATTGTGCTTCGTTTCCAATCCTCCAAATGCTATAAATGAAAATCCAATGCATCGAAAAATGCAATAAAAAGTGTTGTCCTCTTCTTCTTCAAAGAATGTGTACACAAATACACTGTATATATAGTGCATATAATGTATTGAATTCAATATCCACTCAAAGTATAAAATATTGAATATATTACGGCTTTTAGTATAACATTCGTTGCTTTTATACTCAAATATAATTATAGAAATGCATTGAATGACTTCCAACACAAACCCGCGAAACGAATACAAAATCTCAGACACAATGTATTGAATAAAGTCAAGTAAATTCAAGTCATCAGTAAGTAATACAATCAAGTGATGCCTAAATTAGATTTTTATGCATAACTGCGCTCCCAATCATCAATACCTAAATTTATTCCTGCGATCTGTTAATCAAAACATGGAAAGCATTTCATAAAAACTACAGTTCTCTTGAGTTCAGTCATTAAATAATTAATTAACTGTGAATTCTGTATAAAAAATAGAGAATAAATAAGATTTTTCTTCTAATCTTTTCCGAAAAAAATAGTTATTCAGTTCAGATAAATTGGGAATTTGATGCCACTCTTCGGCACATAATTGTTATTCTGAGCACTGAATTCCAAGCACTGATTCACTGCATTCTTGTAACTAATTTGAGGCTAAAAATATGAATTAATGCACAAATTTTCAATTGATGTAGAAATTGGTCAAATGTTTGATCTGATGCTTTAAATTGGAGGCGTATGGGAGGCGTATCACCATTAGGGCTTAGAAGAGCACTCGAAAGCATATGTTCTTTATAGTTGAATTAGAGATAGTGATAGTCTTTTTCAAAGTTTTCGTTTCGGTGCCTATTGTGAAAAATGAGTGAATCAATAGAACAGTAATAAGAAAATAGTGCCTACTTTACAATGAAAGTACCCGACATAGGAATACTCTCTGAGGTTATGGAGAGAGAGAGGGAGAGAGAGTTGCGTTCAGTAGGTCTTTCATGATTTAAGTGCTACCGTTAGCGCAGAGAACACACACAAAGCTATTATATAAACTCATAGAACGCATAGAATCCTATTTTTACAGTCAATTCTTGTTTCAAATCTAATATATTTTCTCTTAAATTTCTGCACAAATGATGAAATTTATATCTGAAATAACTGAAAGCCTTTCCGCGAAATCAAAATTTAATGATTGTATGTATTTTGTATTATTATTTCAAATTTAATAAATGCTATAAATTTTAATTGAATGCATAATATAATAGAAATAATTGAAAACAAAATCTTTCTATACTTTATGTCTTTCATAACCGAAAATCGTCTGTCGAATAGTGGGAAACAAAAGCAATAGCGAAAGGAAAGGCGATATCCTTATTATGTTTCATCATTATTAGGCATATTATATAAATATATACTGTTATTAGAATATATACTCAATGTTCAGCTTTATATATAAGCCAACCGAACAGAGAGTATTCACAGCAAAAAGTTTTGCGAATAAATTATTTTCTAATAAGACTTGATGTTTGGCTTTAGTAGTATTTTATGATAAAAGCAAATATCTTTCTCTACTACTTATTCTTTCTTATATTAGACCCTAAAAGGCTTCTTATGACTTGTTTCGTCTGATTAGTCTCTGGATATAAATATATATTTTTTGAATTTCAAAAATGTGTCAGATTTTTACAAATGGTATTCGCAATAAATAAAATTATAGAAAAAATGTTTTGATTAAATGCATCAAAACCTCAATTCTTTAGAAGAGAAGAAAAGAAAATAATTTCATAACTCATTTATTATAATTTTCTTGCATTGTATATATTTTTTATATTACAGTAAATAGTAATTTATTTTTTGTTTCCATTTAGAAAAATAACATTTATTTTTTGAATTTTGTCTTTCGTTTAGATTTTATTAATGTTTGATTTGTTTGCTCGAAGTCTGTAACGAAACTCATTATAATTGCAGAGAAACACAAATAGAAATGTATAAGACTTTGATTCTTATAAAAATGTTAAACAGTTTATTTTTGAAGCTAAACATTTCATTTGTAAAGCTTGCAAGGTGTTTAAAATGTGTTGAAATGGAACAGTTCTTGTGATTATTATTGGAAATATCCAGAGAATAGTTATTATATTTTTATTATTTTAATCTTTTTCAATGTTGACTCTCATTGGTTTGGTCTCAATTAGATTTATTTCTATGAGATTTCAAAAATTAAATAATTATATTGTTAATTAAAAAAAGAACTTTCTAGACCTTGATAATTTCTTAAATTTGAAAACTGTGCAAGTGTAATTTTTATAAGAATGAATCGATTTTGATATTTAAATTCAAATATTTATTTTAAAATTTCTTCAAAATATTCTAAAACGAAAGGCGAGTAAAAGTTTTATTTAAAATTGAAGTTGATCAAATTGACAAGCTTAGTTTATTCTTACAGTTCATTTATTACATTTGCAAAATATCTTATAATAAGGATTCGTTAATAATTAACCGGACACTATAAGCTCTTTATCAAACAACAAGAGATTAAGATATGGAGAACCTCTATTACTAAAAGTTCTTTAGATTCACTCAAATCATTTGGTTTATAATCTTTTTAAATATTTGTCGAAGTTATTAAAGGGTCCGGTTAATTATTAACGAATCCTTATATATAGAATTTATTTAGTTTTTTCTCTTTACTCATCTATTTAATAGAATTGCAGAAAAAGCAAATGAAACTCAAACAGAAAACCCATTTGTGTTGGGCTGAGAAAGAATGAGAAGAAATAGAAATAACATTTGAATTGATAACTGTATACAGTATTCAGCGATTTTTCATTTGCTTACACAAACAGACAGACAGACAGAGATCGACCCGTTTGGCCTAAATATATGCTTAATTCACAATTGTGTTGAATTCCGTTAATTTAATAAATGAACTAATCATATAATTATATTAACTGCCATTCCTCTGCCAGTCCTCCTCCACTTGCATGAAACCAGAACACTATCGTCTGATTGAATAGTTTTGTGCATCAGTCGAGTGATTGTAAAAAACAATTATTGATTTTCCAAAACAATTCTAAATAGATTACTATTACCCGGCTATCAGTCCCTCACATAAAGAAAAATTTTCATTAAAAAAAGACTATATATTCGTATAAACTGTATTGAAATGGGAAATGAGGTTTAATAGAAGAAAAAGAGATTGAATTATAAGATAAATTATACGAGAGATACGATTGTTTGCTTTGGTGTCATCACTCCTACACTACATCCCAGTCATAGTCAGAGATACTTTTATGTCGGCCTCTATTGTTATTATACCACTAAAACAGAGCCGAATATCGATTATCTTATTCTGTCGGCTCATTCGCACTAAAAAATTATTAAATATTTTATTTGTTATTAGATATGCAGATACTCTTCCATAATATATCTTCTCTTGTTTTGTATCAGTGTCAACTTAGGACCCAATCGTGAACCTACACAATAGTACTGTTCCGCACATTATTTTCTATCCGCTATTATTATTATTACCCTTTAGTGATGTCATTGTTTCCCCTTTTCTTGTTCTAAGCGTTTCTCAGTTTGCCATTTGTTCCGCGCTATCAAAATAATTTGTAATTCATTGTATAAATTGCTATATCTATTGCTTTATCTGCAGCCCTGGGCTTACATTCTCATTCTTCACTCTATACGTATTAATACATTGATATGAAAAAACATATTAGGATTTTAATTAAATCTAATAAAAATATTTAATACTTATTATTATTTATTAATTATAAATTTAATTTATATTTTGTTTAAGCAAACAATACGGGTGATAAAGAAATAGCAAAATAGATGAGCCATGTCAAATAATGATTGTGATCTGCCGGCCCCACAGATATGAGCCTAATGGCCAATGTATGTCAAAATATTCATATTGTTTGCAATACTTACAAAATAGCTGTGCTATCAATGCATAGAATATTTGTGTGTATTTACCATAAATTATATAACCGATGAGTTTTGGGGCAAAGAATATAATTTTCTGACACATCCTTAACATTCAGATAAGCAGAACAGCAGATATGCTATGGATTTAATATATCAATCAAAGTCTATCTTTTATTCTCGAACTTTATGTTTAAATAATAGAGAGATATTTTTGATGAGATGTCATTGCTTATCGATGTTAATGAGCAGTCAAAGCCAATCTTAGGCTTATAAGCCTATAATTAATGCATTATATCTTAGTTCATAAGACAGACTCATTGCTTGACATATCCCAGTCA
>JAQIWA010000739.1:0-25786 GCA_034693305.1 Eueremaeus valkanovi
AGTGAATGGATAAACTGATATACAGTACTGTACTGTACTATAGTATAGAATATTTATGATCTGCTCTTTCCTGAAAAACTAGCCAATTGTAAGGAAATCCTTGTCCAGAATCAGTGGACATCTCTGAACATCTCTGGTTTTCATAATTAATTTTGAAGCCGAAGATTGATTACTAGAGAAAAATGTAATAAATTTAGTTTTAGAAAAGATTTATTTGCTCTCTCATTGATCACAATCAATAAATGATAGCTTTCTTTCATATTTCAGATGCACTGCACGTAAACACAACTCAACAATAACTGAAACTTTTTTGATGACTCATTAAATTTTTTTCCGACAAAATTCAAAATGAATTTGTTTTAAGACTTTAAGGAATAATATCCATTAGAGTTATTTGAAATTCAATCTAAAAATCAAAATATATATATATTTCTAAAATTTATTTGTTATTAATTGACGTTAAATATTCGAAAGCTATATATATATATATCTGAAAAGGATATAAAAATAAACTTTATATATTATATTAGTGATGGCCAAGCTCAGCAAAGGCCTAGGAGGTATTTTGCCAATTTTCAAAACTCAGAGGAGTATTTTGGCTATACCACCTTGGTCAGCCCTAATTTTATATTAAAATATAGGAATGAATTGAGAAATAGAAAAAAATGTTAATTCAAAGTCTTATTTATTCCTCTTTTCTATTTATTCGCGGGATTTATGTCGCAAAAAGCGTAAGCACTGAGAAAATGAGATAAAATTAAAATATTTTGCTGACAGAACCAGAAAATTGTTTCCATTTTCGTAAACTTATATTTTATGGTTTAGTCAGAAGACGAATGACTGTTATTGTTATGAAAAAAGATTGAAATTTGAATAATTTAATTAAATGTCATTCAATCAGACGAGAGAAGACTTATTTCTATTTTTCTTCTCTGACATTAAGAATGAAGAGTAAAGCGTATAGAATTGGGATAACTGGGTAGAGAGCACTAGCAACAGAGGCAAGACATGCATTTCTTTGCTTATATTTTTTATGCTCGACTCGAATAAGTGAATACAATGAAGAGTCAGATGAATATTCTCTTGAATATTGAGTGAACTGTATGAAAGGCACCGTTATATTAGCTGACCTTATCCTTAAATTTTCCATTAATATAGTGTCAAGCACAGGAAGTCTCCTCAAGTTATCTTAAATGCAAATTCTGAGCTCTGCTCTTCTCTTCATTTTCTCCACTTTTAATATAAGTGAAAATTTTTAGATTTTGTTCAAAACTTTTTATCCTAAAGGCATTCGCATTCGTTTGGCTCACAATATATGACTATATGTGTGGATATATTTTCGATGCCATACGATGTGAGTCTGATGTCTATGACTAGTAAATGCCAACAAATTTTTGGGTGAGTTATAAGTTTTTTTGAGGTGTCAGAAGATTTGCTTAGTTTACTTAGTTGTCAGTTAACAAAAAAAATTTTATACATTGAATAAGTTATTATATTTAAGTTATGCCAACACTTCTCTTGGCATTAATTATTGCTTCTGGCGCTCGAAAATCGATTTTATTTATATATTTCTTCAAAAGTTTATTTTTCTTTATTTTGCATAAGTCTGTAGTGAACGGCAAGAAAAGTGATGGCTATTTAGTTTCCATGGATATACAGTGCCGGAGAGCACAAAATCTTAAGCCGTCAAACCAGTTGCCAATAGCAACAGCACTTTTAATAACTAATAGCACAGAGAGGGAGAACTGGGTTGGGTCACAATTTTGCCACTTTATTCTGCCATGAGTTCCATTAACCGACGCTTCAGTGCCCAACAGTATTGACCAGAGAATAATGCATTGCCATTGCATGCCATTAAAATCATAGCTAAAAAACATACTATCGCTCAAAGATTGGTCTTTTAGAGAGAGAAAAATGTAATTTAGATCAACAACAATAACACAATTTAAAGAATTGGCAAAAGTATAAAAATATTTTCATTTTTCTCTCTTTTTTTCAGTTCTGTAAATATGAAATTCAGAGATTAAATACTTGGCTCGAACTCAACAAAACTGAATATTGATTTAACGCCACATATAGTGAATGTTGAGTCAGTCCAACAGAGAATTTAGAATTGAAGTAACGATGAATAAAAATATATATAAAGTATAGCCAAATATAGTATACAATATATATATATATAGAATATACAGAATATTATATAATATATACTAACTTTCGAAAAACTAAATTAACTTTATCTCAAAAAAATGTAAGGAATAACTGAAATATTATATATATTATATGATAAACAGTTTTTGGAGAGAATGACGTCAAATAACTTTTTCTTTATTCAAATTAAATTCAAAAATTCTTCTTTTTTTACACAATTTAAATGAGAATATTTTAAAATTCAATCTAATCTTTCAAAATTACAAATGAATGTATTGAGTGCTTAAGTGTTTATTTGAGTTATTCAAATATTTTCTTCAATTCAAACAATATTCAGAAAAACTTAATATTTTCTCAAATTATTCTTCCAATCATTTCTATACGAATTTGTATTAATATTACTGTTCGTTGAGATATAGATTACTAATACAGTTCTCATTAGCATCAGAGATGTCGACGACTCCAGGGTTTCCGAGAAGAGTATGCGTTCTTCGTTTCAAAGCCTAAATGATCTAGGGAATAGTATGGCTGTCAAAATGGCACCAAGATCACTAATTAAGTAATTTGGATGAATTAGATTCTATTTTAACCAAAATTCAATAAAATTAATAAAAAAAAATGATAATTCGGTTCCATTTTGTTAGTTTGTGTTGCGTAAAATGGACTGGGTTATTTTTCGGGCCTAGGAGGGTATGGCTGAAATATCTTCGCAATCCATCAATATATTGTTTTCACACAAATTTTGATACTAAGAGTTGTGTCTGAAATCGACCTTGATCTTGTCCAATGTGCCCGCTATAAGATTTAGAATTAACAAGATTGATTTTATGATGTGATATTTGAATTTGAAACAGGGTTAGGAATATATTTCAACATATTTTTAGTCAGAAATCATTGAAAAATCATAAAAAATTTAATGGATTTTATTAATTATTCAAATAATATAATTACTTTAATTATTACATAATTTATTAATTACTTATAAAAAAATTATTATATATTTTTACAGAATTATAATAATTTATTGCAGTCTTTAATTGCAGTTCAAATAAAAATTGTACCAAATATTATACAATTTATTTGATGATTCATTGATGACGAATGTTATGAACGAAAAATCTTTGAAATAAATCTATTTTTTAATGATATAAAAATATTTTTTTCAATTATGTCTGAGTATTTTAATTGATAAATAGGAGAGAATTTGAACATTTAGTCCGATATTTGCTAATCAAATCGTACAGATATGATATGTGCCATAAAATCCTAAATATTTTCCGAATTTTATTCAAACAAATAAAATATATATAAGTTATTCCGTAAGAGCCTAGGATTTAATTAAAATATGAATCATATTTTGTATGGAAAAGCATTAAATAGGAAGTGATATAAAAGTCGTACTGAACAGTAAAATCCACAAAATTAGACATTTCATAGACGGAATTGAATGCGGAGATGAAAATTCCCCTCAACCAGGAGTGTGGACTCCAGTGCCGATTCGGGATTCAGTGGATTCAGTGGATTCAGTGCTCTTCAAATCTGTTTTAATTCCTTGTTAGTGATACAAAACCAACTGATTCTGTATTCACTCTAAAACAGTATAACATCGATACGCGTCGACTGAATGAATGCAGGAGTAAGAGAGAGATGAGGAGAGAGACGGCTATTATATTATGGCGAATATAACTAACTATTATATGCTATGCTGTGCTATACTGTGCTATACTTTGCTATACTTTTGTGTTGTGTCCGTTCGAACACATTTGAGAGGAGAGTCGCGTCTCTTTGATCTCCTGGGGATCCAAACTGGATGTGAGGGAGGAATAGCAGCAATGGTAGCAATAATATGAATACCGTTACTTTGCTTTGCTTTTTATGCACTTTTTTATGCCTATTCTATGTATTCAGTATATGTGCCCTCTGTCTGATCCCGTCACCCCTAATGCTGGTCTTTCCCCACGTGGTGAGTCTCCCCCACATAAGCGGCTCTTTTGCATCATATGAGAGATCAGTTTTGCCTACATTTTAATGAAAAATCATTGGAAAACAAGATTTAGTTCTGCTTTGCTTAGAGTTTCCAATATTAGCCATTGGGTTGAGTCTTGAGTATATCCGTGTATTGTAGAGCAGAATTTTATTTGGGTTTTATAATCAAGTGCTCACATCCTCCTCGTGCTCATCAATGGTCTACATCATAATCAGCACAATATCCACGAAGTAATTCTCTTTTCTCGTATAAAATATAATAAATTCAACTCAATTCGTATCATATCGTTTGAGGCATACATTTCATACATATCTCCTTTAGTTATATGTAAATCAATTTTAACAATTTTGAATCCAATCCCAACTCATCTCTACTGCTCTACAGTTCTAATAGAATAAAAACGAGAGAAGAAAAGGAAGAAAAATCAGTGAAGTAGGTATGCATCGGTTGGATCGGATGCAAAAATATTTAGTTTTTATTTTCTTCTTTGGAAGTGAGAGCACAGGGAAAACACGGATCCATTTCTAAATTCTCATATAATAAGAATTGGGAATAAGAGGATACAGATATAGTCCGCTCTTATACTGTAAACGTATAGAACGTAAGACTGTTTTAACCAAACAAACAAATTCTGTGTCGAACACAACCATTCATATGAAATCATCAAATCTTCAAAATTACGTTTTCATCTCTCTCTCTCTCTCTCTCTCTCTCTCTCTCTCTCTCTCTCTCTCTCTCTCTCTCTCTCTCTCGCTCGCGACTACTGTATATCTTATATGTATTGGAATCAGAATAAAGATCAGATGAGAAGAGGGATAAAAATTGAATGAATTTGAATGAGGGTAGAAAAAGAGCGGATATTAGTGCGGGTTCAGCTAATTTTGTACTGCTTTAAAGTTTTAACTGTAATATATCTACGATTCTTGTGCTGCAAAAGAATGTCAAACATTATTAGGTAAAGAAATAAAAGAAAATTCTCTTCTATTTTGAAGTGAAGAGCAATACAAACATCAAATACAGAATTATCAGTATTTTTTCAGTAGTGGTGACTACAGTAACTATAAATGAAAACTTTAAACTTATTGTATATAAACGATATATACAGTTGTGTTTGGTATATGTGCTCATACATTGAAAAGAAAATTTTGAGCATTAAATTGAAAAAATGTAGAATCAAATTGAATTGAGTTTTACTATTATCCCATTTTTATAAAAACGCTCAGACATACAAACTAACTTATACTGTACTGCAGTGTTCACTATCTCATCATATTCTCGTTAAACTTAAATTTTGGTCATTGATGATCCCGTGAGAGTGGGGCTGAGCTGAGGCAAGAGAGCAATGCAAAGACAGATGAAGCGAGAGATGAAGAGATGGGCAGAAAAGTTACGCTTAGATTAAGAGACGAGAAATGCAGAGAAGAATATGAGAGAGAGAGAGAGAGAGAGAGAGAGAGAGAGAGAGAGAGAGAGAGAGAGAGAGAGAGAGAGGAGAGTCTGCTTTAGAGAATCCATTACTGGTGTCCGTCACTAAATAAATGAAAAGCGAGGGAAAGACTAACTCTGAGACGAAAAGATCAATCTTTGTTGCAATGAAACCCCGTTTGAATAATTCCCCTCTAATACTGTAGCAAAGGTTCGAGTGCTGATCGATTAGATAGTGTGATACTGAGGCCAAAGTAAGTTTGGATAAAAAACGCGTTGCCTTCGACTCAAACAAAAACCTGTTAAAAGTGTCGCTTCGGTTGCGATCGCTTTAATTGCTTCGAACACTGAATTAAAGAACATATCGGAGAGAGAGACCAATGAATGTATTGTGAATTTTATACAAAACAAGTACTGAATCATAGGATGGCATCACTTCTCTATTTGCTGCTAATTATTGTGTCCATCATTGATTCAAAAAATCGCCTCTCTCTCCCTCTCCTCATAATTCCTTTCTCAATATACATGTATACTGTACTACAGTGTATAGTATTGCACAGTATGTATGGCACTGTGCTCTATACAGTACGCACTGTCTTTGCATTGTCTATAATATATTTTGCGTTTTTTACTCCTAAGTAGAGATTAATGTGTTTTACTCCAATTTATTGCATTACTTCACTTAAGCCAGAGGTGGGATATTTTATATGCAATCTTACGTTTATGAACATTTGGGTTCACTCCCAAGAGAATCAATGCTGTGCTGGCTGTGCACAGACTACACCAGTTCCTCCAACAGTCAGTCGACGCACAGTTGTAATGAAGAGAGCGATTGGAATATTGTATAGAAATGGCTGAAAAACGACATAAATTATTGCATATAATTAGGTAATACGATATACGATATGCAGATTCAAAATATAGTATTATATCTCAATTGTCGAGTAATAAAATATTTGTGTTTATGTGGTTTATGACTAATGTATTGGTAATAAGCGAACAGAACAGACAGACTGAGACAAACATTAGTCGTAATAAACTGCGGACTAATAACATGTTTGCAATGAGAATATGCAAAACATGTCATTGTAATCGAGTGGAGCTGACAGTGCCTTCAATTAATACTATTGGTTAGTGCTTTTAATTTGCATATCCGATCCACACTAATTGGTTTAGTATCAGGACATTAGAGTAATCACGTACTACTAGCTCACGAATAATGAGCTCTACTGCCAAACAACTAACTAATTAGAGGACCTCTAATGAAATATTATACTAATGTTCGCAACAAAAAAACAATTTTTATTAAATATATCTATAGTTGTAGTGAATCACTAATGAATGCATTACTAACTTAATGATAGAAATGTGAAATTCTGTATATATTATAAGAATATTAGAGGCAATGCATTGGCTGTGCAGACAATGCACACGAATGAGGCAATGAATAGGAATGCAAACTACAGTCGAGTAATAGGAGAGTTGTTATCATCAGTAATATAAGGTTCGCTTCATTTCATTGACGATTGTGTATTGGATCACATTCTCATTGGCAATGGATTCTCATCTGCAATATTGATTTTCTGCTGCATTTTGTGTCGAATTTCATTTCTTTAAAAAAACGAAGAAAAAGAGGCATTCAATGCATTTCTACACAAACTATATATAACTCTGCCTTCGATACTGTCCAGAAAGGCAAGTGAAGGAGATATATGGCATATACTGGCAATTATTGATCGCCAGTGCACATGTCCAAACATAACAACCCACGACTAAGCAATGCTTCTCTCCCTCTCCTCATCCCGGCTCTCCTTTTTTTTAAAGTCTTGCACTCATTTCACTTCCGAACCTCTCTTTCTCTGCTTTTCAATGCAATGTCTGCTGGAATGCAATGGAAGCCAAGTTTTAGCGAGTTTTGCATTAGCCCTAAATTGGCTGCTTTTCTGCATTACTCACAACACATGCATACGTTTGATAGAACTGAACCAACATTTAGATTGAGATAAACATATTTGGATTCACTCCGAGTGACAATTGCTTGTGATATTGAGACTGAAATATGAAACAAATTTATCCAAAATATAATACAATTTACGTATTTTTCTTCGTATATTCTAATTCAGCAATAATTTGCATAAATTTCAATCATTTTTGCTATTTTAGACATATATTGCACACATATTACACATAATGATAAGAAGGGCTATAATAACTATAATCTAAATAATAATCTAAATTTCACCGTTAGTTAATTTATTTTCAGTTCATATGTCCGTTTATCAAGAAACTGCGCCCCTGGGGGTCATTTGGAGCAAGCAATGAGTGCAATGAACGTATTCAGTCATTTGTTTTTCACCAATTTTATACATTTTATACATAGGATTATAAAACAAGAATTGCTTTCTCTTATTTCGCTCGCATATCGGCTCTCTCTCTCTCTCTCTCTCTCTCCCCAACAATAACATATATCCTCTCTTCTCTCATGTCTCCTACTCCTCTGAACCCTCACTACTTTGCCTCATCAGATCCCATGAGGTCTGCAAAAAACTAAAGCTTCAAACCATTGGACCATTCATTTAAAGTTTCCAAAAGAATATTTTTTTTTAAAAAAAAGAGGAATTTAGATGCAGGAGAGGAATGGAATAATGGCACTGGTATTCAATGCTTAAATGTTGCTAATAGTCAATTCAATATTCTGTTATGTTGTGGCAATGACCAAGCTCGACAATGTCAGTATCAAAAGAATAAGAACAAACTTAGCCTTCTTGTTTTCTTAATTTCAAATTATTTTATGCAAAATTTGAATTAACTGTAATTAAAATTAAATTAAAATTAAGTTAAATTCCGTATATTGTCCGTCAAATGCATAGAAAAGACAACTTATTATATAATTTCTCTGAGTTTTCTATACGAATGGATTTGTTTATTATAATTAACTTTGGAGTAATCTTGCTTGTGCATAAACTAACGATGGTGTTTTTGTCAAGCCTCCAAAATCGTTATGAAAACGTTGAATATAGCCGACCCCTTGACTGTCTCGAATTGTGTTGGGAACAGAGCTCTTGTATTTTAGAATAAAACTTGTCATTTACACTGAAAGTCGGGGAACAGTAGTATTAGATATTATTTTTGTAAAATATGGTTAACTCAGTTCTACAGTAGAGTCAGGATATTCTATTCACTTATTTCTCTGCATTTCTATTACAGTTGTTCTCATATTTAGTATTTTTACGAAAGAATTATATTTTGAAAATTGATATTCAATTCAGTCGTCATTTTCTTCAATTTTAGATTCAATTTAAATTTTAGAAGAAATTGAACGGAATTAGATTTACTGATTCCTATATTCTTATAATCATATTCTGATTCGATTCTGAATTTTCTGTTTTTTGTTTTCGTCCGAAATTTTAAGAACAGATCGTATTCTTTGATTGACTGCTGATAATCATGAATATCATTGAACGCTTGCACTCTATCCTCTCAAATAACAATTTATTAATTTTTCAAAAGCTTTTCAATGCTTTATTGTGAGAGAGCGGCTCTAAAATGCTTTTATTCTGATAAGTTGCCGGATGATCATTAATCATGATTTATATGCAAAACAGTGAACACAAATACGTTTATCTCTAAAACTTTTAACGATTAAGTTATTTGAGGCAATTGATAGAGAATCTGATAGATTCCTAGCAGAAAGGGTGGGCTTATTAATAGTATCATATTTTGTGCTATAATAGTGTTGGGGTTCGTCAACATTTTTCAAAGCGACAGCAAATTATTCTAATGACAGTGTCGAAGGGCGAACCAGTTATGTTTAACTCTTCTCGCTTTACATAACAACAAGTCTATTCAATATTACAACACAACATAGCTTTCATGCCATTCATGCGACCTTTTTTGCATACAAACCTCATCTATGTCTCCCCTTTCTCCCCAACATATTACTGAACAAACACATAACATATACAGTGCATATACTGAACAATATTCAGCAGCAATAGAGAGCACTGGCACACACACACAGCTCACACACACACACACACACACACACATTCATACTTTTCTCAGCATCAGTTGCACTGGTGTTCTCCCCTTTGCCTCTTTTATATATTTGATAGAGAGTTAAACAAGCGTTTAAACGCATCTTTTTTATCGCGGTTTGTTATACCAGAATGACTCTCAACCCCTTTCATCACATCAGGCTATGCGGGGATTGTCTAACGCATTATACGACGCGCAGGAAGTAGTAAAAGGATTGAGGCATAACAGAGTCAGCTTATAAAGAGCTCCGGGAGTATTTTGTGCATACAAACGGGTTTATAAGATGACAAATTGAATTTATTTATTACTTTCTGATACTAGACTCCACTCTACACACGAGATCGACTGTACAGTATGTATGCTCTTGTGTGAGCACTAGTTATGCCTTATGTTAAATAAGAGCTCAAATGAGCAGCACTTATACTATTATACTATTATATATTCATTTATTTTAACAGTTCAACAAACATAATGATAACATTTGAGATTAAACTGATTTTTGATAACTCTTTAACATTTCTAATAGACTATTAGTTGAGGAGAGAGTGAAATAAATTCTTGATTTAGTGGTTCATTAATAATGTTTAATACGTTTCGGCTGTTTATCCAATAGAGAAATCTTGTTTGTCTGCTATACAGAGTAAAAACGAGAAATAAAAATAAATTAATGAACGCCAGTATAATATAATGTGCTCTTATGTGCATTTGTTTTGCTTTAAGTAAAATATAGTCTCTATTAAAATGGAAATTCATTTTAGTTTAGCAAACGATGCAAAGCTTTGTTTTTACTTAATAGTCTGTATTATCACATATTCTCTGTATTCACTGCATTTGCAGTCACTTTTTAGGCTGACCAGCACTGGTGCATACAGTGCACACACTCTATACACACATCACACGAATGCTGTTTCCCGTGAGACAATGAGCAGGGTGACACGGAATACTTTCATTATGCTGACTGAGGCTCAGCTTAGCTCAATTGCAATTAAATGATATTAATGTTGTGCAGACCATGTGTACGATCAGTGCGCACAACAACAACATTCAAATCCTATTCTTTGCTCTGAAACTAAACTAATATATATTGTATTTTTTCATTATCTCTCTCTCTCTCTCTCTCTCTCTCTCTCTCTCTCTCTCTCTCTCTCTCTCTCTCTCTCCCTCGCTCTCTCGCACTGTAAGCCATACTTTTAAATAATGAGAGTATGAGAGTAGAAATGGTCGGTTATCTATGTTGGCTGTAATGCACTATAATATAAAACAAAACAAAACTGTCCGTCCAGTTGCATAGCACGCACATAACTTTTACTACAATTTTCCATTAATACTGCAAAAGCTTAGAATAAATGTATTTTATTTGCAAATGAATGGATGTTTGGCTAAAAATAATTTTTTCTGAAATACATATCGAGAGTTGTGTCTATTCTCTCTCCACATATTGTTTTGCTGATCGAAAGGCATGTTAGCTATGCCTGCAATGAATGAATGCAATTAATTAAATGACTGAAACTAATGGCTCGTACGTGTTGTTAATCAATTAAATGCGTGTTTTTCTACTAAAACACAAAATAAATTAATGATTATTTATGAAAGAGAATACACATAAGAGTGAAGCAGATCTGGAATTCAATGCAATGTCAATACATTTGCTTTTTGTTTGTTTTCTTCCCATAAAGTTAGAGATAAATAGAAGAAAATGAGAGACAAAAAGAGGAAAATAACGAATCATAAGTAGAGTATCAAAAATAATTTGTTACATTTCAACAGAGAGACCCAGATTAGAGCACAACTGATATCCGAGTTGTGAGGCATAGCTTTCGTGCATTTTATACATCATTTTTACATTTTTTAGAGCAAAAGAGAAGAGAAGAGAGAAGTAGTGAAAAAAGTTTTGCGTAAGAGAAGGAATGAACGCATTGAACGAATGAAGCAAATAGTCTCACAGCTAACGAGCTCTAACATGAAAGACACATTTTGGCGATATTTTAAACGGATCATTGCTTTCTCTGTGCTTATGATGCAAAAAGCTATATATTTATATGCATTCAATCTATGTCTTCTCAAAGAGCTCATTGCAGTGCCCCTCCATTTAGGGGAACACTTACTTTAGCCGAAAAAATCATATTCAAAAAAAGCTCATATTCTCAGTGTCTATATATCTAATGCTGAAACAAATTTACATCTTCTATGCCATCAGTGCTGTAGAGCTGAGAACTAAGTGAATGAGAGCTGAGAGGAGAGCGAGTGCGAGAGAGGGGAGAGTTATGGGGATCTTAATTATTGAGATATTAAAAAATTGATTTTAGAATCAGTACTACTGAGCACGCAATTGGGCGTTACATGAATGCGCGCATCACTAAATTAAACCCTTTCCATTAGAAACCCGAATAGAAAGGGTATTTGGGAGGAGACAGAACATTTTCATTAACATAATGTATGATCAAAGAAATGCACTTTCATTAGTATTGCACCCTTTAGTGTTGTGCCTATCTATCGGTACAGTTAGGCAAAGCCAGGCAACGAAGTACTGTATAATATGAGAGATGCAGTCATAAGACTTACTCTACACTCGAATCTACTTTCTATTAATGTTATATATATTAGAGAATAGAGAGCACAGAGAGCACAGAGAGAAGGCATATAAGCATAAGAGAGCGAATAGAACATAGAGAAGGCATAGCACAGGCATACTGTATGAGACCTCGAGCATAGTTAGTGTTGCCATTGAGCGCATGCTGATTAGTCGTATAGATTTTACATTCTTTAAACTTTATTCGCATCAAAACACAAACTCTTGGCTCAGAAAGAGTACGTGTTTTTACTTAAAAGAATTTTTGGAAGAAAGGGATCCGAAAATAATGGGGAAAAACAATAAGAGAAAATCGAAATAAGAAATTGAAGGAAAACACAGAAAACATAACATAAACACATATACATTGAAATATAGAGGATTAGATCAATTCAATATTAGACAAGAGTTTTGACTATTATTTTTAAAATTCTGTTCAATAAATTAAGTATATATTTGTATACATAAAGAGACGACAATTTGTATATTACTGTACCTGAAAATGGCGGCAATTCTCTGGTTTGTCTCTCAACTCATACCAGTGTTAGAATTGATAGATTTTCGTATCAGACGGTCAGAAAATTCTGGTACAATAGCAGAGGAAATATAAAAATACTGTTCAGTTCAGCGCTTGTGTTTGCAACTCGTCTTCTGGTGGGAGAAGAGAATGCATGCAATGCTCTACTTCTGCTTCACATTTGCTCTCTCTCTCTCTCTCTCTCTCTCTCTCTCTCTCTCTCTCCATGAGCTCTCTCACACATTTTTATATGTTAGCTGAGCCGCACACTCACTCTCTCGTCAAACAGTCGCTCTTTTTTTAACTGACATAAACAACATTGTGTGCCAGCGCTGGAGAGGACCCGCACTCGTATTGCCACTAAAATTTAGATGAGAACTGAACTCAGTATAAAAAATCAATAATATATCAGAAATAGTTTGATCGAAAGTGCATTCATGTTCTTCAATGAGATACTCAGTCCATCCGAATATGCATCCAAACACTCAAATAGAGACCATTGCTATAGATTTTATTTCAGACCAGAATTTGATTCTTTACATTCTTATGCATATTATACTATACTATACTGTACTGTATGTGCACTCATTCAATGGCTATACTCTACTCTACACACATATACTGTACACTACAGTACAGAGTATGCACTCTACCTGTGCTTCTGATTTCAGATGACGGGTCAGTCAGTCAGTCAGTTTATATACTATTGGTTTTATATTCATAACTCATTAATTAATTATCTTAATTAATTCATGTTATTTAACAAGCACACTGAAAACAAGCACATTCCTACAGAAATAGTGTAAACAGATATACAGCAATACTCTATTTATTTAATTTAGTTTATTTTATTAAATCAATTTCAAGTATTATTTAATGTTTTCTTCAGAATAAACTGAATTTATATATTAAATAAGCCTGATACAATTGTAAACAATTAATATTAATCATATTTTTAAATATACATAAACTAAAGTTCATTTCAGGTGTTTTATTGAATGAGTTTGTTTGTGCTTGTTTTCAGTGTGCTTGATAAATAACCTGAATTTAATATGAGCCTGTTCATTATGATCAGTAAACATGAGCAATGCCACATTTACTCATTATTATACTAATTATAAATAAATGAATTTATGAATATTTATTATTAATATAATTAGTAATTAAGTTAATTATTATTCAATTTTATTCAAATTCTATGAATTTTCATATAAAACGAACCTGAATGTAGATTTAAACAGGTATAATTATTAATATATTAAATTATAATTAGATTCGTCTGATTTTTATCGATTGATTTGATTTGAATGGACTAACGATAACAATATATTTCAATATTATTTGATTTCTTGATTGAGTTTACTTTTGGTTATCGTTTCCAATGCTTTAATTTATTTATGATTTTCAGTTTGTTTTTGTTATATAAAACTTATTACTTATTCAATATATAGCATCTCTCACATCATTCTGACGGTACGAACGTCTCTGTTCTGAACGACAAAGAATGAAGAAAACAAAGAATAAATTTTAAGTCTATAAAACTCTAATCTTATCACATGATCTCAATTCTGTAGTCAAATCAATGCTATTCTGAATCTATGAAAATCAAATCAATTAATCAAATAATCAATTAATCAATTAATCTTGCTTATTTAGCTCAATTAATATTTTAATAAATAAATTGAAATATTTTGATATAATTGTTAATTGTAATAAGAATACGCATTCATTGGTCATATTAATGATCTCACTCATTTTTCTTAATGAAATTATTATCTTGCTATAGTTTCAACTATATAGACAGCTATTTGACAATTCTCTAAATAAGATATATTTTCTCATTAAAAACTACATTCCTGTAAAATACTACTGAATTTGTTAACTATAACTACAGATCTATTAATTTGAATTCAACTTTATTATCAAATAGAAGAGCCATTGAGAAGGAGTCAAATATATCTTCTAATGAGGGTCATTTTATTACCCAGTGATAAACGAGTAAAATGTATACATTATGGATTCTAAAGTTAACTTGATATACCCGGACTCAAATAATTTACTTCAGAAATTATTAAAAGGGTTTCAATGTTTTTGCTTAAAAATTCATTTCATGCAGAAAATTGAAATTCAAACTCAATGTCGTTAAATAAAAGTAATCAATCGGTTTATGTTGAGATCGATTGAACTGATACTTCAATATAAACTAACAAGAAGTCGCATTTTCAACCAGCTTAAATTTGCTTTTAGGAATCTGGTCAATTTCACTACTGTACTTGTTTACTCATTTTACTATTTGTTTTGTCATAGAATTGAACTTTTTTTCAAATTTGAAAATACAATTAAATTAATTAATATTTATTAAAGAATCATAAATTATAATATAGTAGCAAGTTGCTTCCATGCAAATGGAATCATAATCAAATTGAGTTAATTAGGTTATTTTCTGACATTGTTCAGTTCACAAATGATAAATAATGAGCTGCAGGTCTTTTTGTAAAACCAGTTAAGTTTCTAATTAAAATGATTATAATTGATAATAAGGTCAATTTATAGAATTTTTGAATTGAATATATAATCGGAAACAAATAAAATAAAGCACTTATTCTTATTTGTGCCTACATTTCAAAACTGATGTGAAGTACGATATATTGAAAAGTTATTAAACATTTCGAGCCATCTATTGAAGGATTTGAAACTATAATATTCGCTTCGAATCTAATTCTATACAAAATATTCTCTTTTTCAATATTGTATCGAATTTAATGAATTATTCAAAATATCCAACTCTTACTCAGGAATCGACAAAACTTTGAATTTCTATTTAATTAAATAAAAAATATGATATTCGCCGAAGAATTACCAAAAAAAAAAAAAAATAAAATAATTGAGAATTAAGTTTCAAAAGAATCTGAAATTCAAATCCGAATGATTTGTTCGGAAATAAACAATCATTAGTATAACGATTCTGCAAATACAGAGAAAACATATCTAAATAGTCGTTCTTTACTTCATTGCGTTGATTCAAATGAGTAGCAAAAAAGGACACAAAACTAAGACTTGGATTATAATGAGTTGAACTTCTATTACAATAGTTTTGTAGACTATTTCATCGAATTTCAATTGAATTGAATAAATCTTTTATCTGAAAGTTCAGGGAAGAAAAGTATTTGACTTCAAAGAACAATGTCTATCATTGACTGCATTTTTGAGATAAAATCAATAAAAAGTATAAGTAATAGACATATATTGAAGTGAATATAAAAATGGAGAAAATATTTGTTTTATTCAAAATATGTAATTTAAATGCCATATATTCTAAATATTTAAGATTCTGAACCAATAATAAAATACTGATAAATATATAACTGTAAGTGAATTGCATTTCTTTGGATATCATTTTGCAAACCCTTCAATCAGTACTGCAATACCTGATATCAAATTTTGTAACTATTTTTTTATTCTGACTGTTTCTGAATGGCTTTCAAATATCAAAACTATTGAATTTCAAAAGAAAATTATTAGAAAAATATAAATTGAATTCAATTGTAAGATAACTGTCAGACAGTTATCGAAATGAATTACAAGAATTTCGATCAATAATATCAAGACATTGCGATAAAAATAGATTGATTCAATCATTATCCATGTCAATTATGAACGGCTTAATTAATAACCATCTCATTTGATTAATGAGCAAGCAAAAAATAATTACAGAAACTACAAGCATAATTTTGTAGCTAAATTCGCACAATTATATAATCACTTATACATTTGATTTATTATAATTTAATCTTGATGATAATTTATTGATATTGCATATGACTCATGCGAACACCCGTGCAGATCAAAAACTGGTGCAAAATATGAGCTCTAGTTATGTGATATAATTATTAATTTATGACAACTCAACTAATTTGATAATTCCGTTGAACTGAATTGTTATTTATATCTAAGCTTCCAATTATAGTGCATATGATGTCATAGAACATGAATACACTTTAATGTCATATAAATTATAAGTTAATTATGTCTGAAATATACGTTCAAAATAGGGCACAAAAATTTTGTCTATCATTGAAATTGCTTTCATTTCTGACGCTTACAGTCAATCATTGCGACCAAAAAAATAATTCACAATTACTATTACAACACATAAATGTATTAGTCTATCAAAGCAGCTGCTCTACACTCTTCCAGTGCTTAACAGTACAGTACAGTACAGTTTTGTGCCTTCCCTATCATATCAGTGCAATTTGCGGACTATTTTTTGTGGACTTATAGCTGTTTATAGTTATAATTTTTGCTATTTTTTCCACAATTCTTCTCACTATTGCTAATCATAATAGTATTGTTAGTGAAAAGTAGGCAAATGGTAGGCAAACAGTCATTGAGTAGATTTGTGATAGAAATCGAGTGAATCTATTCTAAGCGACAATACTGTATATGATTATAACGAATGCCGTAAATTGCACCCAAAGCCCAGTCCAATACAAATGCCAAACCTATTACCAGTGTTTAATTGCGCGCATAAATGGGGAACGAATTCTGTTATACTGACCGAACGCCTAAACGCCGAACTCAACCGTCTATTTGTATGAATAGTTTTAATGGAAATGCATTTACAAAAAGTCTGTGCCATTAGTTTGTTTCACTCGCGCGCTGTACACAAGATGTGTTCGTTCTTCTGTTGCATAATATAAAGTCAACTTTTATTTGCCTGAAATTCCTCTACTATTTCATACTATTGCTCACTCTCTTTCCCCTTCATCTCTCACTCATTGTAGTTGTATTTCTATTTTCCATTTCATATAAATAAAAACATATATACACTACTCAATAGCGAATATATGCCGGCTCTGCAACTGTGCACTGTGTACAGTAGTGGGCTGCTGTCCCCGCGAGTACATTAACTGTATTTTTGCATCACAATCATCATCACTAGTCATAGTGAATGCATTTTCTTATGTCTTTTCATTTGTCAAATGTTGGCTATTCTTTTGATTCTCTATTTTTTCCATTTTCTCTATTCTAATGATGATATGCCTCTAAATAAAAAGTTGAGAGTTGATGCAAACGACGAATAATAGAGGGGTAGCCAATGGGGGCCTCCAGTAGAACAGTCGAACACTGACTGAGTGCTCACTCCGATGCCAGAGAGGAGAGTGCAGTGAGAGAGAGCCAGAGAGCCAGAGATGAATATAAGGAAAAAATGTTTTCAGAGAGATATTGATAGGCGAAGGAAAGGCCATAACTTATATCTTCATAGCATATGAAGCTAATCATCTGAGAGGGACTGAGAGGGACGACGAGAAAAGCTCTGCCAATGTTTGCAGCAAAAGATAATGCAGAACAAAGTGAAGAACTCATAGCTCATGGATGCAGAGCAGAGCCGAGTCGAGCAAAACGACCCAAAGCAGAGCGTTTGGCTAACCTTTAAATATGCGTCTATTGATTGCATCGATCGCTTCTTCGATGCCTGTGCTCTGTTCGGCACTGTTTTGCAGGTTTTGATTACTTAAGACTTTGCATACACTCAGCCGTATATTGCGCTCAAATTCAGTATATTTCCAATAAAGGCAGGTCTACTGCGACTCAAGTTGGCGCGACTTAAGTCAACATTCATTTGCATATTAATGATTGGAATGGGAGGTGCCTTTCCCTCACATCTTGTGCTCTACTTATTATTTATTCACAAAAGGGTTGAGATTGCGTTCAAATATATTATAATTAGTTTTTTTTAAAGATGAAAACTCGAGAGTTCGTGAGCTTCACAGATAATAGTCGGCCTCCAAGTCTGCTCACATCCAGTCTCTCTCTCTCTCTCTCTCTCTCTCTCTCTCTCTCTCTCTCTCTCTCTCTCTCTCTCTCTGCTTCACTTTTTTCTTTCTCTTACTCTTCATTTTAGTTAGGCTTAGATGGAGTTCCGCCCACTTTTGCAAAAAGTATTGATTATTACTCGCAAATACTGTTCGTTTAGATGAGATTTTTCTTTAAAATGTTGCTCTCATTTCGTTTCATTTCTATTTCTCGATCGTTTGCTTCGTTCGTTTCATTCCTTTATTCTTCTCTCAATTCCTCTTATTTTGCTTTTTTGTAATTTATTGACATAAAAGGAGAGAGACTTTCGCAGAGCAGAGCTGTTGTGTATTTGTGCCCGTTTTGGGACATAATAAATGTGCAACTTATACGTCAAACACATGCAATATGAAACTGTATATAGAAATAAGGTAATGCCAGTCTAATGCCAGTGCCAGTGCCAGTGCTAGTGCCTGTGCCACTGCCAGTGGATGCTTGGATTGTAAGATTATTTGATTGATGAACTTTAAAACGCATTGCGAGCGCACACACACAAGAAAAGTAGTGAACTTATCTCTAAAATAGGTTAGGGGGAGGTCTCTGACAATTATTAAATGCATTTAATGTTTAATCGCAGCGGCAGTGAGGCTGAGCTCTGTTCGACTGATCAGATCTATTCAGAACCTAAAAATGGTTGCGTGCAATCCAATACACCGGCACTGGCATACACTCCCCTTTCGCCCAATTGTTCTACAGTACAGCTAATTTGCATAATTCTTCTCAAGAAAATCAAACTCAAATCAGACGAGAGTTTTATATTGTATTGTTTTTTAAGCCCAAAACACGTCTATAAAAGAATTTTAATGCTTTTAATGCGGGTCTCGATATATATACAGTACATCAGTATATCATGTCTTATGTATAGAGAGTATACACACGACTATTGTCTCTCTAAAAGACGAGATTTGCGTCAATGAATTCTTTTTAAATGTTATGTTTTTTCGTTACTTTATCTGCAAAATAGTTAGAAATAGTTTTGTTATTCTTTTTAGAGCACAATATGTTTTACGAGTGATTCAAAGAATAACTCATTTTTCTATTCTTTGCTTTTATTTTTTGGGAATAAAGGTTCAAATGAAGCAATTGAGGGAAAAAATATTGAATTGGATAGAAGTGGAGTGTTTGGATAGAGAAGGCAGAGACAGAGCACCAGTATTTCATAGTCAGAACAGTTCATTACTTATAATTTTATATTCTCTGCAAAAATTTAGTCAAAGCAACGAAACGCTCGAATTGTAGTCCAAATAAAAAATTCTGTAAAATTGGATTAAAAATAGAGAAAAGACATTCAGACAAATCAATAAAACAATATATACAGTGGGAGAGAAGGAGAGGCAGAAAGAGAGAAACAAAAGAGGAAAGCGAGAGAAGTTAAGTTAGTATTGAAGCGAAGTTTGTTGTGTTCATTGTCTGTGCAAATGTGGCACTGAATGAATACATCCCTCGCTCTTAAAAACGCTGTTAGACTTGGCTGTCGTGCTTCTGATCTGCTTTAGTTATATGCTTTGTATTTCTAAGGGAAGAGCGCCCAAAGGCAACAAAACTGAGTGCCTGTACTGTATGATATACCAGTGCCAGTGCCACTGCCAGTGCCTTATGCCTTTAGTATGTGTGCCATCAGTTTTGGTCATGCAATCCAATGCAACAGAAGAACAAACTAAACATAAAAAGCATTGAAAACATTGCCATTTTTTAGGACTAAAACTTGAATATTAGAGTTGTGTAACCATGGTGAGTGCCAGTGCAGAGAGCACAGTGCTGGCAGCAGATCATTTCATTATGGACACAGCTCTAATCGTTTAGCTATGCAGCCATTCAGATCTGATTTAGGCCTTTAATCATTTTCTTATACATGAAAGACCATTAGGAAAGTCAATCGAAAGCAAAAATATTTGCAATACTTGGAGAGAGAGCTTAATATAACGATTCTCTCTATCCCTCGCTCTCTCTCTCTCTCTCCCTCTCATTCTCTCTCTATTTCTTCTTTCATTATTCCCATCTGAATCTTAAGTTTGGTTGAGTCGCTTGTGTTGGTTGTGTTGGTCGCCTCCTTTTATTACATCGGATCAATTTCCTGCTTTACAGTATAATAACTCATGCATTTCCTATACTCTACTCTTATATAAAACTTTGCTTTAATTCTAATTTAAAATAAAACAACGTTTCGTTCATTAATTGTAATGTAAAGACTGTTAAGAAATGATTAGTTTTGTGTTTACCGAACAGAAAATCAAAATCAATTTCGGATTCGCTGGCAATCGGAAGAAAGGAATGATCGATATGTTAATCAGTCGGTCCGAACAGTAATCAAGAAAATCACTTTTCCTGCACTACTTCTTCTGCTTCTTCTACTTCTGACTTATTCTTCTTGCTTTCAACAACACTTATTCCACTCTTTTATTATAGCGTTTATATAGACTTAGATTAAAGTTTTTCTCAAACTTTACGAACTCATCTCTGGAGCTCTAGATTTGAGAACTTTAATTGCAATCATATTTTAATTTGATTTTCCATAACTTTAGAGAATAAAAGCAGAAATTTTTTATTTTAACGAATGAATTATTTTTTAAAATGAAATTTAAAGTCAATTAGACATTCTACCAGGTTCAACTTGTAAGTATCAAACTTTTACAATAGTTATCTATTTTGTGGTTCATTTAATTTCATATATATATCTAGAAATCTATCCAAGCTCGTATGGCCATAAGATTTTGAATAATTAGACAAGAAACCTGGGCTAGATTATGCATTTGTATCATCTGTATTGTATTGCAGCGATTGTACACATACTGTAGTATAGAGGGCATACTCCTACGATCAGAACCCCTTTTGGACATCTCTGAATTGAAATCATTTTGAGCCCAACTTTGTTGAGACGTTTCAACGGAAGGCTTTGCTTTAAAATTATTTTTTTATTTCATTTATTTCAGTTGAAATCGAAATTTTTTTCTCTCAATAAATAGCTGTCAAGACTTCGAATTCAAAGTAATTAATTTCTGTTATAATACAAGTATTATATCGTATATGAGTCCTATTTTCTGAGCCATTGGTCTCTAAGATTGGTTTGACTTTTGATAAATCTTTTTATTCTTTTTTATCCATTTTCTAGTTTTTGAAAAAATACAATTATTTTTAATTATTCTCAAATGAAAACCAAATCTTATATTCAATCCAAATAAGAAAATAATTTCCAAACAAAGTATTTGATTGGTTTTGAATACATTTTTTTCTATTGTTTTAATTAATAAATTAAAACTCTGTTTAATTGATCTGAAAACACATTTTTTTGAATTAATTATGCTTTCGATCAAATAATGAAATATTATTTAAATAGATTTCAAAACTGTTTTGTGAATAATGCAAAAGTAATTGTAAAATATATTGAAGTAAGGGATAAAAGAAGTGGATTGAGTGAACCTATTCTTATAGAATCAATTTTATTTCACTAGAAATCTATTAATTTATAATCTAATAAAAAATTCGTCGATTCTTATTAGATTCAAAGCATGACTTTTGCTGCTATTTTACGGATAAAAATAAATAAAATTGAAAAATAGAGAGTTTTAATGCAAATATAAAACATTATATAATCTAATATAAGAGTAAATTCAATTATATTACTTCAAACTTAAATTTGAGCAAAAGCTAACTGCGCTCTTAAGTTAGTTTATTAATAAAAATAAAGTATAGAGAATCTGATAGACGATAAGAATATAGAAATTGTGTCTAAGAATTAAAATAAATCTATTCAGAAGACCATTAAAATTCTGGACTTTTTTCAAAAAACTATTCTGTTGTGTAATATATGGCCTAATTTAAAGTCAAAATTATTTTAAACTATATTAGAATATATATAAAAACAAAGAATTCATTCTTATATTTATTTCTATATTAGTGTTTGAAATGTAAAATATAGTCGTTTTCTAAAATTTTATTCGTTATTCGCATAAAGCATATAATTCATTGAGGAATAGGAATAAACATTTGAAAGTTGATTATTATCTTTGAAGAGTTTAGTTGTGATGCTATTCTTAAATGGATGCCATTCTTAGTGTTATGGCGTGAGTACGGGCTCTACAAGATCTACACTGTTTGGGTATAGTTTAAAAAGTTGACAATTTTAAAGGATTTTGTGTATTGTGAAAATTTACGCCAATCACTGTTGACATCGTTACAAGAAAAAGCTCTTTATTTCTTCTCACTTATATGCTTAGACTACTTATCGCAATCTTATCTCAAATAATACTTTCAAATGTAATAGTTTTTACAAATTTAGTTTAGTTTAGAAAAATATATATATATTTGTGTGCTTTTCATTGCGATATAGTTTTAGCTCTGCTTTAAGTTTGAGTTAGAGTTAAGACAACAAACTCACTCTCAATACTCGCACATACAGTATCTCTCCGTTGTTTTTATTCTTATATAACATTTAATTTAAAAAATCAAATTCTTATACTTAGTTCACACCGAGTGTACGAATCCCTGTCCGCCACCAAACGATTTTCTTTGGAATAATTTATTGATTTTTTCTTCATTTTCTTCTAAAAAGTAATCTTAAAAATTCACATATAATATAATCCATATATTATTGTCAATGAATATTCTCTTTTCCTCCAAATTCTATGATCGAGAATCCATTTTCTTTATCATCCAAACCATCATTTTTCTTATCAAATCTTAAGAAAAAGTTACCGAAAATTCACTTTATATACCCATAACTTATTTTATGAAACCATTTTCGGTAATGATCTGAATTCCGTTCCACTAAATAATGGAAATCATTTTCCAACAGTTTTTAGATTAGGTTTAATAAAATTTCTATACTTTCATAGTTTTATACTATATTTCGTCGAATTATATTGAATTATAAAATTATTTATAAATTTCTGTTTAATTGAATAAATAGAAAATTTTAATAAATGATTAGAAATATAAGCAATTAGAAATTAATTGATTTTTTTGATTAGTTTCTTTTTTATATAATTACTCTCCTAATAAACAGTATACTTTATCAGTTAGTAAAGCACTGATTACTCAATAACTTTATTTAATTAATCAAATTATATTAATATACGATTAATTCCATATTAAATCATAATTTGAATTAAAAAAGAAATAATAATTTAAAAAAAAGTTGATTTAAGAAGAATAACGTCTTCTCTCTGTGTATTGAAAACAATATGAAAACGCGTTATTTTGGTCCCACGTCAGTCTTCATTGATTGCTTATTAATATTTTCATTAATTCATTTAAAACTTCATTGCAATAAACGTGAATTAATTGATCGAAGAGGTATTGAGTCTATAATTTAATACCTAATAATTTGATCCAGATGCACATTCTCACTGGTCTTGATTCAATATTTTAACCCATCTACTGTACATAATTGATTGTAACTGATGTGTAGACTAGATTTCTGGCCAATAATTTAATTCAAATGAATGTGAATTATATTAAAGATTTACTCAATAATCAAATAAAGAGATCATAGGATTCAATAGATTTGCATTCAATACCCTTTTCTTAGTTTTACAGTTGGAATAGACTTATGTCTAATGGATTGTGTGATGCAATTGATTTCACAATTTTAATAATATTGTCTCAAAATTATTCAAACAATCCATTTCTGATTAATTAGATTAACACTCTCTCAGACACTAATCTCTGCGCCAAATGAGTGAAATATTATTATTAAATATTAACATGGTCAGTTTCTCAGCTCATTAACATCAAATTATTGCACAAACGTCGTGGAATAGATTTGACACAAACCATATCTGAAAAGTATTCAATCAATACTTAATACTATTAGAGGTTAATTCAAAGCCACAGAACTATTACCTCAATTATGAAACTGATTATAATTATTGCTGCAATGATTTAATTGCGATCACAATGTGTTGAAATTAATCTATAAAATCCATAATCTATTCTGAACTGAATCTAATTTCGATATTCATGATAATGAATGAGCAAGGAGATAATGATCTGGAAGTTATGATGTTGCAGTATATTGAAGCAAATGGAGGTAAAGAACTAGACTTATCTGGACATTCTTCTAAGTCCATACCTGGGTCAATTGTGAAATATCTAACACTGTTTTTGCTCCCAATAAGTGTCCGCAATATCTAATCATTGAATCCGTGAACAAAACAAAGCTCTCATATAATCACAAATTGGATAATATTTTATATATTTTCTTAAAATCTGTCAATTAATCAAATGATTGTTTAAATCATTAGGTTTTTAAAAATATATTTAAAAAACTGGAGTTCATTATAGGAGATATTTTCTATAAATCTTCTTATGAATGAATTCGTGCCTATTATGTGAAAAGAGATTTAATATATTTATATAAATATAGAGAAGAGAAGGAAAGGAAAGGAAAACTATATTTCAAAACTTTTTAGAGACGCCTCAATAAATTTTCATTTCAAACTACTCGGGAATTATAAAAACATTTTAAAACTGCATCTATAGTTGGATTTTGATGAGATTCGCAAACTATATTGATATTTGAAAAAAATGTAATCTTATATACATTTTATAAGCAATACTCGAATGCATTGCCATATAGTTATACAGTTTTCCATTTACTCTATTCTAAAGAAAAATCTTTTCTTATTCTCCGATCGATAAATGAGATATTGTTTCGATGAATAAAATTATTCAAAAACATTTGACATTTCAGAAATCAACTAAAATATTGGGTTCAAGATGCAATCAGCCATTTTGTTTTTAATCGCCCGAAATAATCAAGGCTTTAATTTTTGAT
Organism: Eueremaeus valkanovi; assembly: GCA_034693305.1. Taxonomy (NCBI): domain Eukaryota; kingdom Metazoa; phylum Arthropoda; class Arachnida; order Sarcoptiformes; family Eremaeidae; genus Eueremaeus; species Eueremaeus valkanovi. The sequence continues at coordinate 25,319 of JAQIWA010000739.1, forward strand.
ATCAATTAAAACTAATGAAACGATTTATCAAATTATTTGAATCTTTAATAATCACTGGATTTTTGGCATTAAAATACTGTTTATTATTATTATTAGCATTAATTAAATTCATAGATATTAAGAAATAGTGTATAAGTATATCAATATTGTTCTCAAACTGAATAAATCATTTCATTGCGAATATTAATATATTTTTAACGAAGTCTTCCTATAATGACAATGACATCTGAAATCCTATTAACGTTCACATAACCGCTTTGGCACAAAACTAAATTATCAATTTTCTCAAGTTATACCAATTATATTTTTATGAAAGTTAGGTCAATTCAAGATGAGTTATTCAAGTATTGAAATATATCAAAACATTATGATTATCTTTTGTACTTCCTCCGTGGTGATAACTTAACTGTGCCTACCTCATGAGTTTGTTTGGCAGTTTTGTAAATTAGAAAAAATACATTTCGCTTA
>JAQIWA010000740.1:0-25782 GCA_034693305.1 Eueremaeus valkanovi
GAATGTCGGGGTAATTTGATGGTCAGGAATGAATGTCGGGGTAATTTTGTGGTCAGGAATGAATGTCGGGGTAATTTGATGGTCAGGAATGAATGTCGGGGTAATTTTGTGGTCAGGAATGAATGTCGGGGTAATTTTGTGGTCAGGAATGAATGTCGGGGTAATTTTGTGGTCAGAAATAAACAATTAAATTCTAATCGAATTAAAAGAAATTTTAAAAATTAGAATTAGTTTTGACCCGAATACTGCGTGGATGACATTTTCTTGAAATGTTGAGAAGTTAAGGAAAATGCTTCCAGTTTTTGAAAGCGAGATATTTTGCAACTATTCTGAACTCATATGAGTGCAGACAATGGACCCAATATAACCTAAGTTTTATCTAAAATCAGATTCTAAACCATGTAAATCATCGAAATATAATTTATTAATTTATCACAGTAGCTAGTTAATTGGCTAATTTTGGGTAACCTTGGCTACTCTCCTCTATATTAGAATGAATAAAGATTATAATGTTAACTTTTCTATACCAATGTAACCTCGCTAATATTGGTTTTAACCAATTTTTGCAAAAGTTCTTACAGAATATGCGAATCTTTTTATATATAATTAATATTGAATATTAAATCATTAAAAATAGTTTAAAATATTGTTTTGAAGTGCAATACAAATGACATTTTGTAAGAATTGCGATCTTAGAAATATCATGTAGTTCAAATTTGTAAAAAATCAAAATGTTCTCTCTATGGCAACAGTGCCAACAATATTATTTTGCTTCAGGAGTACTTCAGTTGACAGGAATACTAGATTGAAATGTTGAATTGAAATCACCAAGTGATCAGTGAAGTACTGTATATGAACATAGAAAAGGCCCGGAAGGAAATATATACTGATACAATTAAATAATTTGTTTCAGATAACCTTTGTTTTGCATCAAAAGATAATTTGTTGTCTAATTATAATTATTTATTTGTTGTTTGATTCAAATTCTCTGCTTTTCTCATTCAAATGCATTCATTTCACGCATATCTAACACATTGTTAGCAAACGATTAGAGCTATAATTTGACTAATCAGAGGGTCAGAGTTGGAGACCAACAAAAGCACTTTTATTAATATTTTATATTCTCTTATTTATAATCCATTGTCTCTACTGTTCTCTACTGTTCTGTTCTTTGCAAAAATTTCTCAGACTTTATGTATTCAAGAAAAATATAATACTGTTGTCTCTGACAATGACCACTCTTCCGATCACTAGTTATTTCGGTTCAAATTATTCACAACCAGTAGTGTAACGCAAAGCCACGAAAGGAAGTGAAATAAGGCGTCAAACCTTTGATTCACACAATGTGTTTCATCAGAAAAGCTACACTAACTGTCCCTTTGGCTCACAAGCACTCGACTTCTAACATGAATTTGTCAATTACTGGAACACATAATGAGTTTTGGATACAATATTCTTATTCTTGTGTTAAGAGCTACTTAAAAGGAGACTGCTCAAATACCACGCATAGCAAGTGGTAAAAATGCCCTCATATCATATGATCTTCCAACTAAATTATTTTCGTGTTTGAATTGAATTCTGTTCTTAGTTTTTGTCCAAAATATTTGACCAAAAAATCTCTCTCTTTATAATCAGTGACTTTCAGAGTATTTATTTATCAATTATTACTAATTCTAAGGAATGTATTGAAAGTAATATTCTTTGGCTTAAGTCCCAAATCGCGTTAAATGTGAAATATTAATTGTGAAAATGTAGGAGGGTCATTCATGGCAATTGCACTTAAGTTCTTGGAGACGCTGAGAAAGGGTTAACTGTCTCATAGTTTAGAATTCTTCGAAACACTTTCTAGTTTGAGGTAAAATGAACCCGAGCTCAATTTCATATAACTGATTTCATTTGACTGAAGCAACATTTCTTCTTTGAATTCGCCATTTCCTGGTAGATTCCAAAAAGTTCCAGGATGATTCATTTTGAAATAAACTAGCACTAAATTTTGGGATGAAATGATACGAGGTAACTTTTCATAGAATCAACCTAGTTCTGGCCGATGAAAACTTGTCAGTATCAATATACTGGTGGCATATTCTGAGAGCTCTAATCAATAAAAATAGTTTCAAATCTATGCCCTCTTTCTTAGAAAAAGTTTATAATAATTATTATTATTGCTGACTATAATAGTGAGTATTGGAGTCTACAGTATATTGGAGTTCATATTAAAGGCTTTCATAAAATTGGGTCCATTTTATCGAACAAATTATGAATCGATTGACAGATGTTTGACAAACAATGTGTTCAGTTATTTGTCAAAAAACACCTTATTTTGTGATATAGTAGAAGAACTTTGTTGAGTACAGAATGTCTGAATCGGATGCACCAGGGTCGCATGAAATCTTGCTATATACAGTAGACAGTAAAATAGGTATTAATATAACTTCAAGTATACTTCAAGTAACTTATACCGTATAATAATACCGTTTTATAACTTATTTTGATGACAACAACATCACAATAACCCAGTTCACATAATTTTAAGAAGTATTAAATAATTAGTTTTAATGAAAACTTTTAAATCATAGAAAGAGTTGTGAAAATGAAATGCGAATGTTATGAACGGCAGGAAAACCAGAGATAATGTTAACAATACGTTAAATCAGTAATTAATACGAATCTGTCTAACAGTGCATATGGACTGCTTGCGAAACATTTTCTCTGCAATCGCGTGCTTTAAATGAGCTTTAAATTAAATTTTAGATAATTTTCCCACAATTTTTCTGTATCAGTACTAAATTAAAAAGTGACCAGTGTTTCAATTGTTTCCACGCGCTATTTTTCTTTATTTGTTTTCTTTCCGCAATAATTAAATCGGGTTAAGATCGCGCGCTTGAAATACAGAAGAGGCATAAACAGTATGCTTTCATAATTAATCTGTGTACAAATCTATTCATAGAAAGCTACAAATAAGACGACTCAGAAAAATGAGGTTTGAGTGCGAATAATATAATTAATATATAAATGACTTCTAATGAATCACTTTTTCATTGTTGGAACCGCTCTCGAGACTTATAAATCCGATCTCTATTGATTAATAATAATAAGTAGCAACAGTTTTCTTGGATATGAGTGATCTTGAGTTAAGAACCTTTTATGAGTTCAGCATTTTCAACTTGCTTTTTAAAACTATTTGCCCTGGGCTAGACTGTTAAAGTTTAAAGTATAGAGGGATTTTGATTGCGTATAGAATTGGACTCAAAATATAAGCAAGAATTTATTCAATAGTTTTTTCAAACGCATCAGGCACCGGGTCCAATGGTCCAAGCTAGTTATTAATAATAATTTATTATATTTTAATTTCCAAATATAAGCTAAAAATGGAATTTAAATTCATTCAAAATTCGTTTAACACATATTTTTGAGAAACTGTTGTTTCACTTGTGGTCTATTGACTGTCTGAGCTTTTTCTCTCAAATGTTAAACTTCATATCAATAGTTCCTATTTTATAGACAAACTCTTCGAGTTCTCCATATAGTGACAAAATAAGTGAACGTTTATGTCATAACTTTATGGCATTTAAGTAAAGGCTTGAAAAATTATATTTGATTCTTAAAGACGAAACAAACTATGCGAATGCTTAAAAAATAGGGATGTGCAAGGTCGGTCGAGACAGAGGCTATAGGGAGAAGTAAAATGGCCGATTTTGACCGAATTTGGACCAGTTGAAATTCGGTCAAAATCGGGCCGATGTAGGCCCGCACAAGTCGAAGGGAGGGGGTCTAGCACTCACCTGAAAACACAGGGGGTATTTTGTCTATACCCTCCTTATATGCACATCCCTAATAAAAGAGCACATTTTATAAATAATTTGGGCCGAGTTTTTAAATGTGACGACAATGAGATTCTAGTTTACTTGAGTCAGTCCTTGGAGCTAATGATCCCTTTCATAATGATTACTATACAGTTTACACAATTGGGAAAGACTATTGTGATATCAATATTTGATTAAAAGCATAGAGGACAGTATGATACAGGTCAATTTGCATGATTAGCATTGATTACATTCTATAGTATAGTTTAAATTCAAGTATTCATATAAATGATTGAAATGATTGGTGAAAATACAGTAGAATTGAAATAATATATACTTTTATTATTTGATTCAAAACCATAAATACTATTCACAATTGTTTTGATATTAGAGTACAGTATTGTATATAAATGGCATTCAAATGTGGATTCATTTAAAAAAGCTTTATATAAAATATTATAATAATTAGAAAAATTTCAAGTCTTAATCAAATGCAGACTAACTGTATTCGAATGCAATTCTGATTTCGATAAATATATTTGAAAAATCATCTAATCTTTTAAGTCACTGACGAGTCGTTAATCAATAAGTATTCGAAACATTTTCTAAGCAAACAATTTATGAAATATAATAAACATTTTTTCCTTCATTTTTAATAACAATTATTTTAATTCGTTTTTAATTAGAAAAACTATTAATTGTTTTTTATTAATATATTTATATATATTTAATAATAATATTATTTTATGAGCAAAAAGTAAATCAAATATTTTATATATAATTGACAAACAAATCAAAAAATTGATTAAAACATTGCAATTGGAATGTCGTTACAAAAGAAAACTTTTCCTAATTTATAAATTCGCTGTTAATTAATATAATAATAATATTCAATATATTCAACATATAATTACTACTCATTCGTTACATATAATGCAAACATTTATTTTGTTGTATAATAATCGCCAAATAGTTAACAAAAAAATTAATCGTTTTATCTGAAGATTTGAATAAAATGAACTAAAATTTATAAAATGGTAGCAATCGGTCAATGGATATAATATAACGTAAATGTATTCGTATTATAGTGTGTATTCATAGTGTAATCCCGAACAGAATAGAAGGAACAGAATTATAACAATTCTTTAATCTTATAGACAGTACAGTAGAGTAGGGTTGAAGAGTGAGACAGTGCGAGGTAAGGACAGTCTCACTGGTCAGGACTACTGTAGAGTAACTGTGCTGTACAAGTACTAGAAGTACTACAGTAGTAAGTTTATGGTGATGTATGACTAGCCCACTCCTCCAACTTAACAATTACTACAGCATTAGCTCAATATTTAAGCACAAGTTTGGACGACTCGACTAAAAGCAGTCGATTATTAAAGTTAACTATAATTATAGCTAAACGTATAAAACGTATTAATAGTTAATTAATAGTAAAACTCAACTCTTCTCTATATTCGAGTGTGTATTATATGAGCAAAACAAAAGATAACCCATAAATGTGTTCTTGAGTATAAATATCGTTATATTTAGGCACAAATGGATATATAGTGAACGCATACCAGAGTCAGCTCTATTTCTATCATCAGTTCTAATGATATATTTTATATATGAGTTTGGACTCAACTCGGAGTAGAATTGGCCCAAAAATATAGTAAATCAATGTTTGATTGTTTTCCAGTGTTTTATAGTTTGATTGATTGTGTGTCGCGAATGGCGACCAAACCCTGACTTTAGTTTTCAGACGATTAGACAAAACATAAATTGAATTCTTTGATAATATGCACGCATTGTATGTCATGGATGAGCAAAGGCGAGGTAAGCAGTGGTAGTGGTATCGGTGTAGTGAAGCACTCTATGTGCTCACTGCCAGCGCTATGTTCTGAACATTGCTTTTTAACCTTTGCCTCTCCAGTTCCCCGACCGCTGCCGACGCTAATAAGTACAGACAACTGAACGGCTCCTCAGACGAAGAGCAAATGGATGGCGATGAGGGCGACATCGGTGTGTTGGCACTGGCCGGTGAGGTCTGAGCAACGATACCTGTGTTTTGGTTGAGCCAATTGACGATCGATGTGTTTGAGCTTCGGGGAGGACTGAACGACAAGTCCAGAGCACTTGACTTCCGGCTATTATTACCGGAGAAGAGAGTACTACTGATCGACTGGTTGCGGATCTGGTCCATCATCTGGTCCTCTTCATGGCTTTTCCTCCATCTCTTCGTCAGTTTGAGCGGTGAGTCGTCTAAAAGGAGGAAAGGAAGCAAAACAAGAGAACAAAGCATGAGATGAGAAGTCGATGTCACGCATCACAGGATCGCATATCTGGTGCTGATAGCACACATTGAACCTACCATTCCATGACGTGCCACTTGAGGATGATGTGCTCGGCGGTCGACTGCAGGTACTGCTGCATGTGATGGCAGTGCTGGTTGTGCTGCCACTGTCAGACTCGGCATCGATTTCGCTCTCAGTAGAGCTCCCGCTGTCGTCAGTGCAGTGTCTGAACCAATGAATGAGTCAATTGAGTCAAACGGAACAATCATTCGGTTCATCATTCCATGCAATTAATGCCAATCCAAACAATACCTGCTATTAGTTGTGACTATATATCCGAACCCGTCCTCAGAAGCCGATGAGTTCGAGCCATTGCACGAATCGGTGACATTGCTCTGTCGTCTGTTGGAGCTCTTGCGGGTGATTGTGAACATCAGAGGATCGTTACCTTCTTTTCGTATTATGTCCGGCAGTATCCGACGCCTGGCGTTGATGAACCAATTGCACACCTATTCGGATAGGGTTATCGTTTAATCCAAATTTGCCTCACATTCACGCAATCAATATATCATTAAATAAAACATTTTTTTTGTAAAATATTTTGAATTCTAATCAATAAATAATTACTTAAAGCGAAGCAAAACATGAATGAAAAGTAGAAAGACTTTCACTTTTGCTAATCATGAGGAGTGACACCAATACAAGTGCTTTACATATAATGCATATTTGGATTCAATAATCTCATGTCATATGAAGCGATCAATACCTGAAGGATGGATAGGTTGGCCGCCTGTGAGAGATACAGCTTTTCTTGATCGGACGGATAAGCGTTGTACCGGTGCTCGTATAACCACATCCTCAGTATTTTGACCGACTCCTTGGGCAGATTGCCCCTACGCTTTCTGCCAGCAGTACTGTCATTGTTGTTGGACTGGAAATCATAAGTCGCTGAGCCATTCATACCAGTTATGCCATTAATCGCATTCACATTGTAGTGACCGTTCGAATGGCGAACCTCTCGCCCTATGGACAGTAGGCATAGAGAATACAGACATCAGTGAGATATTAATAATACATATAATAGTGATTCGAATGAAAGCGTTTGAAGTTATGGTTGAATGCATTCAATGCAGTAGTACTGCAGTGGAGGGAGAGTTGCGTAGAGGAGATCACATCCATTCAAACAACGTTTAGATTGAGTACAGTTACTATATTTTCTGTTTCAGAGGGACTGATGTGATGGCACAGCGAAACTATCATTCATTTGTGATGAGATAACGGGACAGGACGTCAACCTGTCGTATGTGTGCTCTTCTAACTCGACTCAATATGCGATTGAACGTACAGTGCAATTGTCGACCGCATTAAGTCTGACTGTATTTTATTTCTGGCTACAGCCCAACCAGACAACCGTTCACTCGCATGCCTGTGCCTTATGTTAATTATATATTATATGGGATTAAATGAAATTAAATACATTTATTGCATCAGATGTTCAATTGTGTTGTAGCGCACATACACTACACGACTACAAGAGAATATACAACACAAGAGAGACAATGGTTGGCAGAAGAAGACTCGACTCTCGTGTCACTCATCTCTCCGTTTGAGTTCAATAGAATAGATCTCTTTCTCTGCTTTCGGTTTCAAAATAGTAATGCAGTCAAAGAATGTTATGCTGTCTTACGCTAAGGCTCTTCCGCTTTCCAGTACCCATACACTTTTTACATTGAATCGCACATTGCAAGCGCCGGTAGAGCACTGAATACAGTAATGTCTATTTCGATATTATATAATATGCCTTAATATCAATATAATGGCTCAACAAATATAGAATTTGGTCGACATTGCACTCGAATGGCCAGAAAATTGATATTTCAAAGGCATAACCGAAAAACAGAATACTTGAGTTGACTTAATAGAACAGATAATTCATTTTTGACACTCAATTCATACGAATTAATGTTATTTTTGGCGAAATCCATATTTCGATTAAAGCTTAACACAAGTCTTGAATTCGTAAAATTCAATCATTTAATGGACTTATTATACGAGTGAATCGGATACTCGACATATTTCAACGTATATAACGATAAAATTACATTATATATCGATGCAACCCAGGGATGACCGATGACCCGAGCGATGACTTAAGTTTTCCTCTCATTAAAATGTGTGCAGTAATTGAGTTTTTGGGCTATTATTGGTTAAAAACTTAAAATCATGACTAAGTAATTGAGACGTAAAACGAGTTTAGAATCGGTTGGAAAAAGAAAAACCGATTCAAACGTGTCTGAGACTGACAGTTGTGCTGACTGTCTGACAGACTAAACGTCAAATTCAATTGAAAATTAGCAAACTTTGAGAGAAACAATTAAAAAAGCAAAACAATCTTTAAATTGATTAGTGCTTAATTGTTGTGGATACAATAGGAGAAATGTCTAATTAGGAATTCAAGGAGAGTATGTGGAGTATTATATCAATATGAAAGCCAATCCGATTCATCACAAATACAGATAATGAGATCGAAAGGCAAACGAAAGGACGCAATGAACTCAAAATAAATGTCGATAAAAAATATAACGAAACGATCAAAAGTGTTCGGAACATTTTTTATATTCAATAAAATGTGTTTATTTGAAATCATAGCTCTCTATCAATACATTCACTCAAATACCTGTTTATTGTGGAAACACAACACAAAGTGAGTTAATTATAGTTAAATAGAAAGAAAAAAATTCAAATAAAGCTGTCAATCAAGTTGTCATTAAAGCTATGAAAATGAAATGTTTATTATTTGATTGGATTGGAGATGAAAATCAAAAGTGTTAACGAAGTTAAATAGTGAACAAAATCCTTATTAACTATGAAATACAAAGTTATATAATATTTAATAATCGCATAATTGGAGAATTTAAGGGCTAATAGAAACCTAATTATCATAATTGATAATCGATGCCAATAATCAATAATTGCTAATAATTTAATGATTAAAGCAATTACACAATAATGTAGTAATCAATTGAAGATAATTGCAAAGGGAATAGACTGAAGAGGACGCAGATGTTATCATCAAATTGATTCGGATTAATATAAATCCAGAAAAAGATGAGTTTTCTATTGTAATTATTGACGACTACAGTACAAGAGTGTATTCATTGGGATAGACAGGAAAAACAGAAATTGGATTCAAGATAATTGGCAACCATTTCAACAGACATTGATTCCTGGATTCGATTTGATCGACGCTTTCCTTACATTTCAGACTTTTAGACGAACCGAAGGTTTTTCTTAAATAAGAAGGCATTGAAGAGATTGAGACAATTCTAGTATTTGTGGAAATGAGTTAAAGCAGAAGAGAATGTTTAGCAATCAAATGAATGAAATGGCAAACAGTTTCGCTAATTATTCAAAACTTCTGATCTAAGCATGACTTGTCTGTCATGAGACACAACACTGCGAGGAGTTTTGGCTTTGCATTAGAGCCGCGGCTATAATAAAACAGCAATAAGTTATGGAAGTGACGAAAAAACTAAAAGGTCATGAGGCACAGGCACAGGCAGAGAGCACTGGCAAAGGATAGACATACCATTCTGTTGCTAAAACTAAAGGAAAAGATGGGGAACGAGAGGAACAAATAATGGTATGAGCAGTGTGTATATGATGGCTATGTGGGTCGAATCAATGGCTTGTGTGCAGAGGAAGCCTATATGGAAATGGCAATGTTTGCTTTGCAACAGATACCAGTGCGATAGCACCAAAGTGATGGCTTGAGTAAGAGTGCCCTTGGATTGTGAGTTACGCCACAATTATATACTTTTCTATCAAACAAAAAACGAGGAAAATCGGTAAAACTTAGCCAAGAATTGCGCCAAAAGATCGGCTGAGAAGTGAGTGGAAGTGACTTCAATGTGTGTGCAATGAGTGCCAACACATATATCATTACTGATTATTAGTTTTTATTTTTTATGCGGATATAAGAGAGAGCAGAGAACAGACTGATAAGGAATTTTGTGAGTTTTTAGCAGAAACTCTGTGAAGGTTTTCTCCTCACACATCCAACTGTGCCCTAATGGGGCTTACCTTCAAATTTTAAAGAAGTCCACTCTATCTACTGGTATATAGTTTTAAATTAAAAATTCTAAATCTTTCATCAGATTAGCTAATATTTATGCTAAACACACAACAAAACTAACAGATAATCGAAATCAAAAATCTCGTTAACCTCTCAATAGATTTTAGATTTTGCAGAAAAAATAATGTAAAATATAGTATAAATTGAGACTCATATCCGAGAATAGTTAGACATTTGTATAAATGCAAAAGAGGTCTGTGTTGTGGAGATGTGCACAGAATATAAGCTGACATATTAAAAGTCTGCATTCTATCGGTTCAGATGTGTGTCTGCATTAATATCCAATTGAATCAAATTTTTTATACAGTATATGCTCTTCAGTTCATTTGATGCGCTAATATTGGTCTCCAATTCATTACTCAGTTCTTCATTTCATTGCTCTTCAGAACTGCTTTTTAAAGATCAGAAGTGAAAGAAATATTCTTTGAATGTAGTTATAAGTGAAAAGAATTACAATAAATATAGTGAACTGTGAAAAGAGGACTGGTATTAGTTGTAATTAAAAATAGAAGCGCAAAGAGGCAAATATTGCTACAACTGAATCAACGCATTTAAACTTTTTTGCAGCACTTATTACGCTTATTCCCAACAACAGAATCAGTCCATCTCTGAACAGATGACTCTTTTTTTAAGTTAAAAGTTATTTAAAAGTATTGTAGTTTAAAGCGAGCGCTAACTCATAGATAGAGTATTCACCAAAAGTTACTTTTATTTATAGACATTCTGAGAACGTTCTAAACTCAAGCTTAAGGGGAAATGAATGCCTTAGCGAACTGCACTGGTAGGCACTGCACTGATTCGCACTAAAAGTGAATTTCGCAAACGTTGGAAAAGTTCGTTCGCAATGAGAGTGAGTATAAAACGAAATAAATGCTAATAATATCAGAATGGATGGCATGGAATGGTATGGTATGGATGGCATAGTTAAGACAGTGCAGTAATACAAGTGCTCGATATGCTATCTCTGAGCGTATATATAGAAAGTTATTGCCCTTTCAAAGTCTGCCGCACTATCATAAGAGTGCAGTCAGAGTCGTCAACTCAGGTGAAGGTGAGGTCCAAACATAGAACAAACGCTCTGCCATTCCAGTGGCGAAATGGGTCAGTAGTAGCCGATTCGGTTATCAATTAGAAACATACGAGTGCTGTATATTTAGAGTCTGGATTCAATTATCAATAATTCAAATATAAACAAAATATTTGATTCAAAGGAAACGCTTTGATAATGAAATTAAACATTAGTTCATTGAATATTCACTGCACTGTTCCGTATGTTTGTATTCAATTAGATCTTACGTACAGTGAATGTGATATAAAAGACTGTATTTATAAGTTATACGATTCAACTCAGTTGTCAGTTCCACTCGTATTGAAGGCTATTCAATGAGACTATCCGTTCATTCATTCAGTCATTCGCTTCAATCTTGGGTCAGTCTGTGGGCTCAAAGCACATACAGTTCCCGTTTCAAGATTAAGGACAAAAACCATTGAAAAAGAGTAGAAATTAATTCTAATTTATGTTCAATTTGTGATCAGAAGTGTCAACTCATGAGCACAGGGATGCTGTCGAATACATTGTTATATTGAATGTACTATACAGTAGTATAAAGTATGTGAACTCATTCTGGTCTGCCTTATACTGCAATTAGTAGAACCCGGAGTCAACCAGAAAAGAATTGCTGAAATGGATTCGGACGCACAGGAAATATAAATTTATTAGTTATAAAAATCTTGATTTAATCGTTTAAATAAAAACTAAAAATACTTGAATACGGCTTTAGGGCATCGAATGACTTATTTATGACAGAAAAAGTGGAATTTTTTGCTATTAAATGAGTTTAGGAAAAGATTCAAATTATTGGCACTATTTTTGAGTGAAGGGGAATAAGTGGCAGATCTGAGCGACGCATACAATGAGATAGTTTTGGCATTTTTTAGTAATATATGGCGTTATTGCATATCCTTGAGAGTGGTTGCAGATTGCGGTATACACTGTAGTCTCTCTCACTCTGTTTAGTGCGCATTCAGATATCATCTGGGATTGGGATGAGATGACAGCAAATCTGTATTCCACTGAAGGACTGTAAGCACAACACTGTTAGGCAAACGTTTAATGCGATAATATGTCGATAAGAAAACCAGCGAAGAGAAAGTTTTTCAGCTCCAGGACTAACAGTGTTAACAGTGCTAACAGTACTAACTGGTTGATTATGTCAAAGTCCGCTGTCCTTGTCTTCAGCTATTTCTACATTCTGTGACAGACTTTGTGCTCCACAGCTATAAACCACTGTATGCTCAGAGCAAACCTGATGTTTGCCTTATGTGGTCTCTACTAATCATTAAATTATATACATTTTTATTAATCAATAATAATATAATAATTTCCAATATATTTATAGTCAGACTCTTTTTCAACTCTTCCGGTTAACGAACAAAAATAATATTCAAATTGAAAAAAACTGAGACTTTTTCTACTGTTCATATCGATGGCACGATTTGAGACAATTAACTAATGGCTGTTAACTAACTTATTATATAATTAATTATACACTAATGTTAAGGTTTTTATGTATATTCAGGATTTCATTGAAGTTGAAAAAAGTTACGAAAATTAATTGAAGGCTTTCTCTGCTCAGACTTAGCCATAATAATTGTGAAATACTTATGGCTTCACTAAAATCATGGGATCTTTCATTGCTATTAAAGTTATTGAGAATTATTCGTAATAAAAGTTTTGATATACAGCTGACAGACTGACTATCCGAGAGAATAGTGTTTTGACTCAGGAGTTAGCAATGAATGATTCAATTAATAGAAATCATTTAACAGTAAAAGTCAAGCATTAGATTCATTGTCATTATAATGAGTGTTAGAATAGGAATAAAACAAATTAGTTATTAATATTCGTTCAAACTTTAGAGTCTTTTTGTTTGCATAATATTGCCTATTATTGAACAAAAATGAGTTCATGAAAAAGAGAATAAATTGTACTAGCTATGCAATCAAACAGACCAGATACTGGATGAGTACTTTTACTCTTTTTTATATACTTTGTATAAATATATACTGTGTATAATGTTTTAGCTGTATATATGAACTGTCACATCACATGTGCTTAGTTATACAGTACTGTTGGCTTAGAACTGCAGTACAGTTAGAGTACTAGCAATTGATTACTATTATTATCGCTGTATTCTGTTTACTGATAATAGTGAGCAAAATGAGGATACGATTAGAATGTTTTGTTTCTACATAAGAATCAGTGAACAATTTGTTTTAAAAATCAATAAACAATTTAAGTCAAGTTAAACGAGAATTCAGTTTTCATTAGTTCTTAAATGGCTTTTCAGAACAAAAACTCGAAAACAAAGCCAAACAAAATGTTTGAGAGATTTGATGTATTATTAGAGATATTAGTGATTTGGAGTATATTAAAGGTTCATCAGAGCACACACACACACACATACCAGTCCAGGTGCACAAAGACCGTTGACGAAGACAGGAAAACAGGAACAAGAAATACAAGATATAAACTACTGGCAGGTGTACGCACTCGACTCCACTCCAACTCCAATCACTTTATTATTATTAAATGACATATTTGTGTGCTATGTATTCAATACTCGATATATACTAACAGTTAGACTACAGTAGAACTTAATTCTCTGCTCTTTTTCTCATTTCTACTTTGGCTACCGACGAGTCAGTCACTATCAGTACAGTCATAGTGACAACAGAACAGAACAGACACTAATAGTTAGGATTGCCATTTAAAGCAACACAAAGATACAGAACAGAGAATATAGGTATTGATATATAAGTTAGTATACAGTTATATACAGTACTATCTATAACAGAGAAAACACCTGACAATTAATGCTAATCTAGAAAAGCATAGAATGAATGGCTAATAAAAATACTTCAGAAGATTCGTTCAACAGTTCTAATCATTCTTTCTTTTTTTGCTTTTAATTTTTGTATTCATTTTGGCTCTGATATGAAATTGAGTGAAAGTAATAGTGAACCTAATAGTGGATATTAAGTGCCTTTTTATCAGCAAATAACTGATATATTCTCACAATTAAAACTTTTTTTCTGATTACAAGTTTATTTGATATATAAAAGTATTATATTTTGGACTCTTTTCTGTTTGAAGACTATTTAACTTTTACTGTATTTCAATTCACGATTTTGTGAACATTTTGATAATCAGAGCAAATGTTTAGAAAAGATTATATTATATTCATTTCCATTGTTATTGTTATTTAAGGATTAAATGGAAAAAAATGTTTTGTTTCCAAAGAATATAATTAATATTTAGCGATAGTTTTGAAGTTTGAAAACAAAACATTCAACAAAAAACTGAACTTCACTTTCAATTCATACGATTGTACGCAAAGAGAAAATAATTAACGCGTTATTATCTTTAATCTCATACAGACTGCAACAGTGGTCAAATTTCAATTGGCTCCTGTTCATATTCTTGCTAAATGTTTGCAATCATAAACATTAATAATTCATATATAAAGTTAAGGAAAACAATTTCAATATTGAAAACAACTTTTTTATGCAAATAGTCAGCAAAAATATTTTTACGCATTTTAAGCGATTTTCTTAAGATTTTATTTTTCAAAACACAATAACAAAAAGACTATTCGAAAGCATTGATGAAATCGTGAATTAATAGCAATTAAATAGTTTTGAATAATCAATGAGCAGAATGTGATTGAAAGCAATAAAATATTGAAAGTCAGTCGACATTTAGTAATATTTAATTGAGTTTTGCTTTAAGTCAATAACGATATGATATAAGAGTACGACTAATATAAAGAAGTTTTTATGAATTCATATTCATATCTAACAAATCATAATATCTATACAGACATACAGTATTACAGTATTGCTATATATTGTTGATAAGACACTGACTGTACTGTACAGTACTGTACTGTATGGGTATAGGGGTATAGATAGGTATAGGTCTGGTGTTGTATTCACTTTGCTTTTGACAGTTAATTGTAAATAAATGACATTCAAATGCAATCATAAATATTATGTAAATCATTACCTCTTTTCGACTTCATGTCTGATTCATACACCGAATGTCAGGAATGAAATCCAATGCAAAGCCAGAGCAGAGAAGACGTCCGGAATCGGAATCAGAGACGCGAAGTGTAGACAGAGTTGAAGTCAAATATGAAATAACTGTTAGTTATCTCACGTTTAGAGCTGTCAATGCTTTCGCCACAAAACTGGCTTTTATTACGAAAAAACAAAACTTTTTTCAAATGATTTTTGAAAAGTGAGACAAACTTGGAGTTAAATAAATGTGTGTTTGCAGAGAGAGATCGATTGTCTCGCAGAAACTTTGATATGGTTTGAGACTATCGTTTGATTTGTGTTGATTAAGAATCAAATCGCATGGAAAACAATTAGTCTATTAGTCTATTAAACTTAAACAAACACACAGTCAGTATTGATGTGAGCGGTCTGTGTGTTGTGTTGAAGTTGTGTGCAGTTGTGTGGAGTTGAGCAGAGAATTGACAGCTAAGTGCAGCTAAATATATACACGTGGCTCACAGTACACACTAGTGCTGTATTGCATACAGTGCTTACATTGCTTACAGTGCTTATTACAGTACATACAGTGCTTACACTCATTGCAAGTAACGCATAGAACGAACGCTCGGTCTGTCAGTCAGTTCGCACATTCACTGAATACAACTTTCAGTCTATCTCTCAGTCACTTCTCTTTTGCCTCTTTTCTAATGTTGTACTCAAACAGAGCGCAGACGCGAATCAACTTCTCTCTCGACTCGAATCAGTCTCTTGACTGAAAAGTCGCCAATTCTTCACTATTACTCGCATTTCATTAATAGGGAAAAAGTTTTACACAATTTTCTGTATTTTTAATTAATTATAAATTGCTTTTTGAATATCATTCAAAACATAAACAAAATTATTTAATTATAAGTTAATATATTTTTGCTGTAATTCAATACTCATTTCCGATACAAACACACACACACTCTCTCCCAGTCGTAAAAACTTTTTTACTCAATGTTTGAATAACTCGATTATAAGTTTGTTTAAGATTTCAGTTTCGTTTGACTTTTCATTTATTTGTTTATAAACTATAAGAAGAAAAAAGTTTTTGAAAAGTTTTTCTCTCAAACGTCTTAATCGATCGCTAAAGTGGTTGAAATTCGATACAAGTTTTCGATTTTATTCTTAATACTTGTCTTTCTGTCTGCATGTATGGCATTCCGATCCAAAGCCCAGTTTCTGATTGTTATATAACATACAGTTTTATATAAGTGACACAAATTCACGAAATGCCAAATTCTAATTAATATATAGTTTTTCTTTATCGCAATTAAATTAAGACAAAACTGTTAAGGAATGCATATTTAAAGCCAAGCAAACAGTAATTATGGCATTTCTCGATCTAATAAACTAAACTGAAATAAATCCTTATCTGAAGGCAAGCCTTCATTATTATCTTGTGTTACATAAGAGACCAATAGATGTACAGCAATGCCAATGCAATCACTTTCTGACTGATTCTGACGAAAGTGAAAAATAGAAACAAAGAGACAAAAAGTCAAAGAGAGTCGCTGTTGGTGTAGACTCTCTACTCGATTACCATTAATTGGAACTCGTGTGTAGAAGTACTGTACCTTGGTAGAATCACCTACCTATGTATGCATTGTCTCTAATCTATTAATGTCTTAATTCATATCTACAGTTATGTCAATAATAGTTTAGTTAAGCGAAAGTTTGTGCAATTTTTGAGACAAAGTTGGAAATCGAGTTCAAATAAATGGTAAAAAGTATATAATATTTATAAAACTGAAAACTGAGTGTCATATATACTCTACTCATTTGTTATACTAGTATTAGTACTGATATATTATAAGTGAGAGTATTATTATAATAGTTAAGAGTCATAGACAGGAAAAGAGCCAATTCATGGTTTCGTGTTATAATAGTGTAGTTTAGTGTCAAATATAAGTTGATGACAGAGTGACGTACGAATAGAAACTGACAGACATCCAGATCCAGGCCCAGCACTCGAATAAGGCGTATCCTTCAATTACACCCGGCTGCTTTCATTTTTTCTTATAATATCTCAACAATTGCTGCAAAGATTGTGCAACACTTTAATCGTTGTTATCGGTTGACCCACTTCTGTGTGAATCTGCCTTTTGTTTTAACTTTATATATAATAAACTTATAATAAATAGTAAACTAATAAAATAGATTCAAATAAAATAGAGAAAAATGGTCTCACAATTAGTATTAATACGATCACTGATTACAACTCTATGTTATCTATCATCTCATAAATAGCTTCCGTTCCGAACCAAACCATATATTAGATAGTTTTGCTTTACGTTAGTCTACATATTCTTTCAATCAATTTCATAGTCTGTCGATTCAAATAATTTTATTCAAATTCTGTTACTATAAGTCTATTATTTATTTATATATTTATTTTTGTTGCAATTCTATTGATGTATTGATAATATGATTTACATAAATGTGTTCACATAATAATCAGAACAAACGAGATATTAATTCTCGGAACATATTCTGACAAAAGTACAGAATCTTCTTTCAGAATATGATACACACAGTGTATATAATTGTAATTGTGCTCAACAGACACAAGCAATTCATTCTACTGTTAGGGTATCATTAAGTATAGGGATATTATAATAGCAGAAGAGTTATTCTGATTCTCAAATATTTCATTCATTTGTTTATTTTGTTTGTATGCACTGAACACAAGATTATGTTATGAATGTCTGTTCATTTATTTTGTTATTATGTTTTTTCATATAATTTGGATTAAAAATAATCACACTTTTGATAATTTATTCTAATCTTAAAAATCAGTGATTAATCTATTATTAGAATATTCACAGTATTTGTCTCTAAAAGTTGTACTCATTTAATAATGTTTTAATCTATAAATAAAATATATAGCAATAAAAATGAGTTCAATATTTTCTTATATTAATATATGATGTATTGCTTGTATTGATATTTATATATTATATAAAAACTATTGTAATTTAATTTTAAATTTTGGTAATTCTTTTCCTTTTCTTATGAATTTATAAATATAATGAATAATTATTATCGAATTTTAATGACTTTCACAAATTCTTGTTATCATTGATAGAAAAGATGACTTTTCATTGACAGCTAATACAGTAATAACTTTTTCTTTCATATCTTATTGAACTTTGTATTGAAATCAATTGATTATTAATGAATTAGTTTCCCAATCGTTATCTAATTAATACAGTATTTGATAAAAAAATAAAATAAAAAGAATTAAAACATTTATTAAAATCGAAAAGAATTACTCAATCATTAGAATTATTGAATTGAATGCACACTTCAATCATTAGTGTCAAGATTCTACTGGAAAGGCTATGTGCGACTACAGCTCACTGGGAACAGGATAAAACAAATGTAATTGATATTTGTTAGAAAGGTCAATTGGCGAATCTTCAGTATCAAAGCTCAGGCAATGCAGGGTATGATAGGTAAACATGTCCAGTATAAATATAGTTCTTATAAACGTGTCGTAAATTAACTTGAACATATTTGAGAATTAGTTGATGCAGTTTTATTTAATATAGTAGGATAACGCCTTATATCTTAATTTAAGCATGCTACTAGTTTAATTTATTTAGTTTTAAAAATTAAAAATTTAATTAAATAAATATTTATATAAATTATAGAAAAGTTGTCGTCTGTTTGCAAATGAATCGGTTAATTAAAAATTGCAAAATTGAGTGCAATTTCAATAATTTATTGGTTTATTAAATGAATGAAAGAAAATAAAAGATAAGTTCATTTCACTGAATGCTGATCGCTCTGATAAAATCAAAGTATTGTGGCGCCTTGGTACAATTGAGTTGTGCAACACATTTATACAAATATCACTGATCAGAGCCATTTTATTATATTTGGAAATTATATAAGTGTTAAATAAGGGATACTTTTTCAAAAAAAAAAATTAAATTTGAATAACCTGGATCTTCTCATAAGAACTATATAGAATTATTTCACATTGATCCTTATCTGACTACTTTTTAATGTCAAACTACACTATAAAACGGCTATAATTTTCTTCTTTTCTTTTATGTAATTTCAAACAAAATTATAATAAGATTTAATCATTGTTTCTGTCTCTCAGTTGGTATCCAATGACTTGAATGACTTGAATGCCTCGCATTTTAATGGCTTTTTCACTCGCCTTACCCTTACTTACTCTTAAATTTCTAAATTAACTCCAATTCCTCTAAGTATAGAAATTTTTTCATTCGTAGACAACCTCTAAATGAGAAATAAATTTGAAGCCATAGAAAAGTGAAAATAAAAAATAATTTTGTTTGACATTTGAATGCATGCCTTTCAGACGTGTTTCGAATACATTTGTAATCAGTTATACATTTGATTAACATTGTATTAACTGATAAATAGAGACAACCATTTCTGGAATCGTATCGTACCATAAGAATCGACAAAAAGCTGTCGTCTCTTAAACATACATTAAAACACTTTTCTTTGTCATACAATTTAAGGATTTAATTGTATTTAAATTGATTTATAGAACAAAATAAATTCATTTAGTTCTATGCAATTACCCCTGAGCTTTGATTTCTTAATTAGATTTATTATTTTTATATAATTTTGTTTGATTTTATCCAAACATTAAAGTCTTTGTCAATCGTTATCAATGATACAAATGATTAGTTATCAGAGTCAGACGAGTTTGGTAGAGCCAATTTTGAACAATCAGTCAATTTCACAAATACTGTATTTGTTTTGAATTTAAGCCCGGCTTATATTAATAATACATTTGTGTATTTTCAATATTAGGAACCCTTTGCAAGTTGTAAAATACCCCCTTGCTCTCCAATTTAAATACTCTAAAAAACTTATAAAAATTTACCCCTTTTCTGCTTATACTGTAATCTCTGTTAGTTTCGAAACATCGGAGGCCTACTTACGAATTGCTATTATAAACGATTTAATTGTTTTGATATTCAAAATATGTTATATTTATATAAAGTTTATAAACAATTCCAATCGATATAATGCTTATAATATTAATGTCTTCTAAGAAAATCAGCTTTTGTTGATAGAGAAGGCAATCAATATTTAATAAGATAATGAGGCAGTACCAGGATAGTCCCAGATTTTTTGCGTCCTTTACCCTGCACAAACGTGAATTTTATCCCTACTTCACCAAATGATAGGAAGGATAAGCTCACAGTTTTAAGGGAAGACACCTGGACCCTCCGAATCTGTCAATTTGTGGTTCAACTGGAACACTTTACTAATCAACAGTCCTTGGTAAAGACTAGTGGCAGTCTTCCCCAGCAGACCTTATCCCTCTTCAGGCGACAAATAGGTAGTCCCAGCTTTCGATTTAAGCTTTGCATTCAGAATATACATTTGTGGCAATTATTGTTGAATAGCGTACGGAAAGTAAGCATTTAATAAATAAATTGCTTATTAAGTGAGTCGAATGCGCCGAACGTTTTATCAAATAATTCAGACTCTGATAAGATTTTATTTTGCAAAACACATAATATTGAATATGAAATTAATTCTGATCATCAGTTTTAATAATCTAATTATTTAATTAGAAATAGATATTAGACTAAAAAATTTGAGTTCATTTGAAAAATCATTCGTAAGGATTGATTAGTAATTTTTTGCTAAACAATTCTTTCCGTTAATTAAGGGTAGACTTAAAGCTTCTCATTAGATCTAAATTAAGAATCACCCAGTATGCATATATGAATAAAAGCAATTATGTTGTGAGCCTTCGCACAATTTAAGGTATTACAGTATAATAATAGCCGGCCTATTGTTCGGCCAAAAGATGAAAAATAATTGAGTGATAAAAGTAAAAACGGTCTGAACTGTAGAGTGAATACAGAGAGCATCGCATTTTGAATTGCGCGGGAAGAGAAGACGAACCTAAAGGGGAATTGCTAGACGCCATTTGAATTGATCTTGCTTATAATTGAATTTCCAGGTTATGGACAAAAAGATGAGAATTCAAAAATACTTGTGTTATTTGAAAGAATTGTCTTGCAATCAAAGCTACCTTGCTTTTAGCCCTGCAAGCCCTGTAATAGATATAAATCTAATTTTCAGACAAATTCAAGTCAAATAAAATATTTTGTAATAAACGCTTCCAAACAAACAAATAATACCAATATGTGTGTCAAATAATTAAATTAATTTTGTATCAAAACATACTTTGCATACACGCAAGCTCTTCAGTCTTGTCCGGTCACAATAGACTAAGCTGTAAGTTGTCCGGGTAATATAAGTATTCGACTTTTATAACTAAAACTAACTAAAACTAAACTCATCTGATTTTATTGATACCAGATCTTATGCCGGACCTATATCTTTATGACTTTATCCCCTTGCACATCTGTAATAAAAAGAAATATCATTTGCTTGATTCGAGAACTTCATTGACATTTTAGCCATAAATTATTCTTTGCGTCGAAATGAACTTGAAATCAACGGTAAATAAAAGCGTATGAAAAGAGTTTTCATTAAATAAACTCAAAATTTTGTTTCTGAGACTCAAAATAAATGCGTATAATGTTTGAGGCTCTGCTACTTTGGCGTAAAAATATTGTGGGGCACAGATAGGACACAACCTAATAACTCTGATCTCAATGGACTCAAACTTATTGGTACCGGTAGTTATCGCGTCATATCTTCAGTTATAAAATGTTATAAATGTTTCTTTTTGTTGAGTACTGTTGAGTACATTCACATTTTGACATTCAGTACTTCAACTCAGATTATTTTGTGCTCAGCTTTTGTCAAATACTGTTTGGGAGCACAAGGAGGCACAGGGAGAGAGGAGGCAGTCAGGAGTATATATAGAGGGGAGAGAGAGTAGTGGTGTTGTGATTAAGGAAGAGATGCTATAAATATAATAACATTATAGTTAGGCTAATAACCCAAACGATAGTGAGATTTACCTTACTTTACAGTTTAGTCGAAACTATGAAACGATACTTACTTTAGGATATGTGTTGACCCAAAATAAACTGAAAGCTCGGAAAACATATTTGGTTTTCAGTGCTTTTTCTGATTCAACAGTTCTGTGCAAATCTAAATATATATGAAATGAATTCAATTGAATGTAAGCGCAGTTCTAATGCTCTTTTGATTTAACTTTCATTAACTAAAATATTTTCGTTATCTCATTAGAAATCGTGGACTGATTTTGCAATACATTCAGATTATCCGACTTTAGATAACCTGATATTCGTTTTCTTATGTTATGTCATCGATGTTTAGGATTTTAAAATACAATCATTGATAGAAAAACCTTAACTGAAAATAATGAATAAAATTTCAATTGAGATATCATATCATATCTGAGGGGAGAATAAAATTGTTAACAATTCTAATGTTTGTTAAGATATATTTGAAATTGTAATTCAAAAATGTTTTCAAATGAAACCGAAAATATTTGACAGCTTTTGAATTGATTTTATTAAATGAAAGAATGAATAAATGTTTAATTGTTTCTATACTTGAAAATTGTCTGTAAATTATAATAAATTGCCTAAAAGTATATGTTTGGACAACTGAAGGCTGTTTTGTGTCCCAATTATTTGCTGCCGTTTGTCAATAAGCTATTGAATATTAATATTGTGTTATGCATGCGATCAGTGGTTTCAAAGACAATACTTTTTATTATAATTTATAAATGACTGCTATTTTAGGTCAGAATAATAGATAGAAAAAAATGAAGAATTCGAGTGAATTCTATGACATTAGACCTAAATTCTGTTGCTTTCAGAGTGAGTCCACATTCCTTGTTGAACCAGACCGTGTACACAGAAAACTCGCTCTCTTCTTTTTAAATATGCACTCTTTGATTAAACTTCGACTCAGGGATGCTTACACTCAAGTATTAATAGTTACACACAGTTAGCTATAAATTCTAAATTGTAGTCTGAATTCAGGGTTGATTCAGAATAGATGTTAGTTCTGTTCGAAAAACTTTCAATCGTTTAGATTCTAAACTTTAGAACAAATCCAAATGTATGGATGTGCAAGGGGTGCAAACAAAATACCCCCTGAGTTTTGAGGCCTGGGCTAAACCCCTCCACGTATTCGCAATAAGGCCTGATTTGGCTAAATTAAATCGAATTCGGTCAAAATGGACCAGTTTCCATTTTCCATTTTAAACCCCTTTTTTGCGCCTATCTTTTTTCCGCCATTTTACCCCCCTATACCCCTGGGTTTTGTGCAAAAAACCGCTATTTTACACGTCCCAACACCCTGTCTCGGCTGACCATGCAATCCCTAATACAAATGTAAAGCCAGACCGCATTTAATTTAACTGACATAGTATTATAGTGACCAGGCACAATTAGTACAGTATATTGAGACCCAAGAGCTGGTCATATCGTCACTTGCGCTCCATTTTTATCTCTAGTGACTAATTACAGCAAAAGATAATCGAAAAGAAATCTGTTTGAATTGAGGACATCTCTGCTCTGCAAATGTGTTGAATGCCAACAAATGTAATACTTATTATACAATATTTATAAGTTATAACAACTCTTTTCTTTGTGAAAATATTTCATTCAAGTCTTGATCCGTTTATTTCGTGCGCTTTTTTCAAATACTGATTATATTTATTAAACATATAATAAAAATAAACTCAAGAATTAAAAAGTGAAAGCAGTTGTGATGTGAAGATTGAAATGAGTTTTGTTAACAAACTTTTAATTAAACTTAACAACAGATTACACAATATGTTTGCCATTATTTTTAATTTGAATTTCTATTTGAAAAACACTTTTATCTGAAAACATATTCGAATCGATTGTATTTCAATGTATTTTATGAGTCGTTTAAATACATTAAAAAACAATTTTCTTATTTCGTTTGCCATTCGTTTCGTTCTTGAATTTTAAGTCTTTTCTCTATTCTGTAAAATAAAATTAAATATATTTTCCATTAAAAGCCAAATATTGTATTGAAAATGCATTGAAGAAAGTCTGTACTCAATCAACTCAATTGATAGAGTCCTTCAGAATTATCACCGGATGTGTCCACCACTCAAATGCACTGCAAATTGCAATACAGAGTAGTATTGGATTTCAATGCAAATGCTATTCCGTTTGCATTAGCAATACTCGCCTCTAATCTACAGTCAGTTCTCAGTTCTTTGGAATTTAAAGTCATTTCAAATTAAATAAAATAATGGTTTTTAACAGAAAAATATTTCCAAACAATAAATCTCTTCATTCAGTTCAGACTCTTTTCTAAACATATTTTGATTGATTCAAAAAGAATTAAATTCTATTCGACTATAAATCTGTAACTTATCTCTCAGAAAATGTTTCAAATTGTTTGCATTTATGCTCAAAGCTATTCATTTAGAATTCGCTCATTTCTGGAATCCCAGGCTTTTTCTTAATCTTCAACATAAGCCAAATATTTTACTTTTTATTTATTTATATTTTTGTTTTATTGTCACAAAATAAATATTATTAAAAAAACCATAAAATCATAAATATGTTTAACCCGGATATCTCTATCGTTTTGAATTCAGAATTAATTTTTTTCATTTCTCTAATTCTGTTTCATTTTCGCAAAACAAATAAATAAATTCAGAATTTATATAACTATTCATGAATTGATTGAAACAAAAAGTTTCTATTATTTCAGTCCAAGCTATCAATAGAAGTGTACAAAAATGAATGCAACAAGATGGTAACGGCTCACAAAAACATTGGTGACAATGTTTGAGTGCATGGTCTGATTAACTTGAAAGACTCCGTTTTGTATGTATGGACTACATTGGACACGAGAGGGTCAAAGTTGAAAAATTGGCTCTTGCTCTTTTTATTGATTGAAAATATAATTTAAACTTTAATTTTAAAACTTTTCAATCCTTATTCATAGATTTAACAGAAAACTAAAATTATATAAACAAGGTTGATACAGTGTTATGTACTTTGTGAAACTTTCCTAAACATTATACATTAAATGCTTAAATATGTGCAGGGTAGGTTAGAAAACCTGAATAATATATAGCAGTGAATTTTATCTTTAGGTACTAAATGTCAAATAGCAGTCAATTTACATTAATATGACCCAGTGGATAATCAGGGCAAATATATCGATAGTTGAAAGGTTAATCTTACAGTCATTTTGAGGTGACATTTGTTGTGGAATTTAAAATTGAGAGAACGAACAGATTTCTGATATTTACTAACCAAGCTTATCATAGAGTTCAGTTAATATGTGTACAGTCAGTGATTCTATGGTAGACCTATTAATATTAATATGCCGGTCCAAGTGATTTTTACTAGTTTCACAAAATAGACTACCTGGTAGCTACCGGCATGCCGGTGCAAAGTGAATCATAAAAGGTTTCGGATCATAGTCTATGACAGAGATAGGCAATGGGTCTGACGACAGGGGGGGGGTAAGCCAAAATTTTGCCAAAAGGGGTACAATGAATCACCCA
>JAQIWA010000741.1:0-25779 GCA_034693305.1 Eueremaeus valkanovi
CATTTGCACTGATAATGGGTTGATTTTTTCCGAGACGTAATTCCTGTTATATATATACCATTTTAATGGTGACGCAACTGAAAATGACTTAAATGACTCAAGAATATTGTCCTTAGTTATCACTTTTCGGTTCCGACATTAGTTTTGAAGCGCAGAGTAATTCCATTAAGTGATTGCATTCGAGTTCATTGAAATTATTATTCGAAAGTGGCCGGCTCACTGGCAGTACGGTAAGTTCTATTTCTAGTGCCTTCCGGTACACCTCTTCAGATATATGAAGGGTTCCATCACTTGTCATATTGTTTTGAAAAGGGATAACTTGATTATCATATGTTCCTGGGTCTTTCTCCAATTCAGCAAGTTCAAACGAGCTGTTGGTTTGTGTATGACTTGTTTCTGGACTTCCGAGTGAACTACACGGGTGTGGACTAGTTGTTGAATCAACAACATTCGAACTTGATTGACTTGAGCATGCTGAATTTGTGTCAGGTGCTTTTAATTTTTTTAGCATTCTTTTCTCTTCAATCATAATGTTCCTCATCAATCTTTGCTCGTCGTCCAAGATCCAATCCTTTGATTTTAGACAAGATGATTTAATAAATTATGGATTAATCTTGTTCATTTATTACCTTCTTCATTCCAATAGCAAAACATTTTTCTAAACGACATTTTCGGCACAGCTTCTTCACTGTTGCTTTGTTCATTGAACAGGAGCCTTCGAAGCGGCATTTGACCTCCTAGATATTTTAATAATTAATGCGCATGTTTATATTATTCTAAATGGATCAAGGTTGCAATTATATTACATTTAGTTTCGTTGCATTCCTCCTAAAAAATGTTTTACACGTCTCACATGAAACAGCGCCAAAATTTTTGCCTGAATAAACAAAAATAAATTAATAAATAAAGTGAGATAGCCAAGAGGGTTCGGAAAAAATTTCTAATGTACTTGGACCATCTTCCCATATGTTTTAAACCCTTAAATTGGTGAATAAATTACTTGAATTTGAACATTATCAAGACCGTTCCTATGATTTTAAATTAGCCTAGACAAATTCAGGTCCTAGAACATTTAGCATCATTGAACTTGGCTATCACTGAATGAAAGGTTAATTTTTTATTTTCCAATAAACCGCTCAAAACATCATTTATTTCGTAATTGATTTAAAACATTGTTTATATTATTTTTGCAATACTTTTAATGAAAATTAATTTTTTATTCACAAATATATTGAATTTTTTTGCGGGATACAAACGATGAGGGTGATTAGTAATGTTCAAATAGAAAGTGCTAGACACATTTTTAAAATTAACATGGACATATGTTACTTTTGTCGCATGATATGCTAATGCTATTAAAAAATATTGTTATTTTTATGCTTATTATTATTTAATGAATATGAGCTAGTTCAATTGACTTACTGCATGCCTTTTCGCCACAAACGCCGCAGATTTTATTGAACCTTTTGGTACCCATTTTGAGGTAAAAAAAGGTTTAATTATTTCTAATTTTAATTACATTTTATAAACAGTTTGTATGAAATCTCTTATAATTTCTCATTTTATTGCTTAATTGAAAGTCACATACGTTTGGGTAAAAAAATACTTTTATGTAAACAGATATGACTTATCAGAAAAACATTGACTAATAGTTACGATCAATATATTTGATAACCATTTGGAATGACGACATTGTATAACAATTAACGTTGTAACAAACAATTGAGCTTTATTCAACTTAACAATAAATTTGTAAATAAATAATTTGTAAGATATTTGTAATAAGAATTCATAAAATGATTTAATTCTGTTTTTAGCGAGTATACTTGCTTATGTTCTTGAGAAGTTGTCCGTCTGTCCGTCTGTCTGTCCACCATTGTTGTAAAAATTTTCAAAATTTTGAAAATAATACTCATTTTTAGATTTTCAATATTTTCAATTTGAAATTTTTCAACAATGTTGTCATTGTTAGTACAGCTAAACCAGTGTTACTACAGATAAATACTATAGATATGAATACCGATTGACCCAATTATCTTCTTATGGTCAAAATTATCACCATTAGATCCCTGGTATACTCGCTGGTAATAACGTTCGTGCTTGTTTAGATATTTATATTTATACTCCACATTGTTTAATCGCGATTGAAATGATTTTGAAAAATAAAGATATTTTGTCAAGTACAGACAAGTCCTTTAATGCGAATTATATTTTTAATTAAACTTTATATCTCCCGAACCCTCTGATCTCGACACCTATGACCACCATATGCCCACATGATCTGCACACCCTAAGCTTTGCAAATATATATGCCACGCCCTTATCGGGCCCAGGCCATACACCGAACTACTGCCATAAATGTTTTGATTTCAGGAATCAAATGTCCCGTCTGTTCCAAATTTGTATTGCCTGATGATGTCGAGTGTCATCTCGTTATGTGTCTTACGAAACCCCGGATCAACTATAACGGTATGTCTAATGCGGTCTTATATTTGATTAATTGATGAGTATTTTGGCTCTGGATCTAACAGAGGATATGCTGACAGAAGACAAAGGAGAGTGTGTTATATGTCTGGAGGAACTGATAAAAGGAAATACTATCGCAAGGCTTCCATGTCTTTGTATATATCATAAAAGGTATGAATGAATGCATTGATTGAAAACATTAATCCAATTGTTCTGTCTGTGTCTGTCCTACAGTTGCATCGATGCCTGGTTTGAAGTGAACCGGTCGTGTCCGGAACACCCCTCAGACTGACTGAACACTACTCTATATATTGTTTTTAGTGGAAATTCTTTATTAAGACTGTTATGACTGTTAAGACTATTTGTATTTCTAATAAAATCAGATTTTTTTCAAATGAAATTATTTTTATTGAATCAAGTTTTCCAAATGCTTTTCATTGATTCAATCATCTCTTTCATTGAAAATTTCACGATCAATGAGTATTTGTCGACATCAAAGCACAGTTAGCTTTCAATGAACCCTTATGTTAGATAACATTGAACTTGAGCTAATGGTTTGCTCACAAGTTTGCGATAGTTCAGCGGAGCCAAACTTTATGAGAATAAGCATTGAATTCAATGTAAAACCAATTCTTAGCCAGAATTTTGTTTTCCCATTGAATTGAGTGCAGATCCAAGTCAGACAACACATCAACCCATCAACCCATGCAATACTCTGTTCTATTTTCAGTGGTTTTCAGACAATTCAGTGGTTGAGCACTGGAAGAGCACTTTGAATGCCATATATTTTATTGAATAAACTTATTTTTAACTCATTTATAAAATAATATTTTGAATGAATAGAATTCTTGTCTATTATACTAATGTCGAGCTCTTATAAAAAGCGATTTAAGAATTAGTTTCTCTCACTCTTACTCTTACTCTGTATTCATAAAGAATTTTTTCATTTGGAGAGTAAATAAAGAGAAGCAGTGTTTGTGTTGTTGTCAGTCGTGAAAACTTTCCCAACGAATTAAAGTCTTTGCACTGAATAGACATTGAGTTTAGACTAAACTTCTATTTTATCCTTCCGTTCCCTTTCGAAGAATAGAATTTTCGAATTAAATCAAATCTTGTGTTAATTTTTTCATAAAGTTAGTGCCATTTTCATAATTAATTAGAAAGAGAATTTGACACTGAGCCTTTTATTATCTGTGATAATATTATAGATTTGTGACATCGATCAGCACAAGGGGTCAATGAAGACACTATTTTGTTATAATTGATTCACAAGTACTATATGATGTAAATTGATGTAAATTTCCAGTTTTTGTCTAATACAGTATTGAGTAACCTTGATTATTCATATGATGTATAAATATATTATTTACTATTTGCCCCTGGTTTCATGCAAATATATACAGAAATGTTTATAGAAATGTTTACTTAACTATTCCGACGCTTCTCTTCCCGAACCCCTGCAGTGGAAGGTTTCATAAGTGAACCCCTAAAGACTGAACTCTAGTTTAGACCACAATTTCAAGGCCTCACATATACTCAAACTTTTTCAGGACTCATAAAAAGACACAAATAATACTTGTGGTACAGAGAGAAGAAAGTTAAACCCTGGCCATTGTCCACACTATAATCATCTTATGAGTCAGATCATAGCAAAGCCATATACTGACTGACTGTACTGTAATTGCATTAGAATTATACTCTTTATAACTTTGTTTTTCTTTTCTTTTTTATGGGAATAAAAAGTATAAGTTTTTAAATAATAATAAAAAGTTTTTCTTCTAATCAAAAATTGGATTCAAATGAAAAAAATATTCTGTTTTTATTGAATGTAATAATAATTGCTCAAAGTTTGTGCTCATATTTCTATCACTTATTTTAATCTATTTAATGAAAACTATAAATAAAAAACTTGAGCTTTGCTACGAAAATATATGCAATGAACTAAATATAATTTCAATTAATTCATTTCAAGTTTTTATTGCTTTGGTTTTTAAGTTATATGAATTTGAATTCAGCATTAGATGAGAGATAAACAACTTTGAAATCTTCAAAAGCCAACTATAATTTGCTGTTCGTTTAGTTTTATTTATGTTTTATAACTAAATTCTCATCTCTTTTAAAGGTTTGTCATATAATGTATTGGAATTAATATAGAAAACGGATCACAAACTCAACAAAAACAAACAAATAAATTGATTATAACTTATAATTGAGTAATATTTAAATTTTTTGTTTTATTCTCATCTGATTTCATATAAAAAACTATTTTAAATAAACGATTAATAGCTATGAACTGACTTCCAAACCGAACCGACTTTTAATAATATATATTAAATAATACTTTAAGTTCTATCGAGTCTTGTCTTCCAACAGATATCAAGTATTGGGAAAATCGATTCAAACTTAATATTAATTTAATTTCAATGATTTCAATGATATTTTCAATTCATATACAGTAGTAATCATCGGATCGTTCTTAAGACACGATTTCAAGTTTAAGCGATTTTATTGTTTAGACACAAACAGCAAAACTAACGGCAATAATATTTTTATTAGAAATCAATTCTTTATATGAATTGAATGCAAACACATATTCAGAATATTCTGCAAATTATTGGTTGAATTTTCAAATTAAAGATTGCATTCACTAGTCATGAAGTGACGATCGCTGCAAGTGATGAGTGATATATGAAATGATTGAACGTTTGTTTAAATATAGATTTCGTACAAAAATTTTAATTTTATTTCTCAATCGGTTTGTATACAAAAGTCTTAACGAATAATATCAATACAATTGGATTCGTTGTGTTCAACAAAAATGAGCACAACTTTGCGTCAAGTCTTCAGTCTTTAGATCCCAAATGTGTTCCACTGTTTTTGAGGCAATTCTGTAATCCCTTTGCCTTTCGGTAACCATTAATAGTAAACATAATAACAATATTTGCAATAAATGACAACTTTATGAGAGAATGAGTTCGAGTCGAGTATGAGATGAATGAATGCAATGATAATGAAAGCGATTAATAAAATAAATTAAAACTAAATTTGATTCTGAATTGTCGTAAATCGCAGTCGAGTTTCAATTTGTGGCAAATCCAGTCCTGGACTCGAAGGCAGCCCTTTCTTCATCTTGTGGTGGGCCTCGGCTATGGCCAGAGTGGCCTGGTGCACTTTCCGGTAGATCTTCTCGCCCTCGAGCGTATGGAAGACAAACATTCCCTCTCCGGTCGCACAGTGTCTGCCGGCTTCGAACGTGAACTTTGTTAGGTCTGAGCCTACGGTCCGGACAATACATGAATATATGAGTGGAATGGAAGCAACAGAACAGAGCTTTGCTTTGATTGCCGGCCAAAGTGCGGCCTTACTTACCGTATCTCCTGAGTGCGGTCAGAGGCCAGGCCACTAGTTTCAGCTTAGCGTTGGATACGTCCCATAAGTATATGTTTTCGTGAGTCACCTGAAGTAAACACTCGCCGAAGACGTCTAACTTAGAGGTTGGCATCAAATACACGTGAAATTGTTCCTGAAGTTCCTTTTGGATGCCAGGCCTCAACACATCTGGCTCTCCAGTGGTCAGTCCGGGTGGCAGTAAAAGACACTCTTGTATTGACAACTTTACCCAATTGTCTGCCTCTAAGTCTGTTCGAAGACAATGTCAACCATTAGTTTGGATCAAAAGGAAGCAATCGATTGAATGAGTGATCGAATGATTGGATCAATACCTGAATCACAAGCGAAGCACTTATGGGTGCCGTCATTGAAATGGATGCCAAAGGCATACTTCCGACACGTATTGGCCAACCGTGCGATTGAAGACACGTTAGTCAATAGGGAGGTCTTGTGGTGAGCGCCAGTGCGGGCACTCTTTTCGTCCAAATACTTGTCCAGACGTATCGGACCCTTACTGGACGCCCGACGCAATACAAGCCACCGCTTGTGCCACACATTTATTGATTTGCTTTTGACCCGAATATAGCCCTGTTTTACGATATCTGTCGAATCGGTGGCCATTCCTAGCACTACAGTCCTGTCTGGTCAGACGGGTCTCACTGGCCTCGGGTCCAGCCGTGTGCGCACGGGTTGGACAGCAGACACACAATGACACTATTGCTGAGACACTATTGCTGTCACATCTGAGACACACCTATCGGAGCCAAACGAACGGTAAGACTGGAGTCGTAAGGGTTAGACGTATTTGACGTCAAATCCCTTTAAGATTATAACGAAATCGAAAACATTTGAAACAATTGTCAATCGATTTGATCCGAATTGAGATTCACTTTATTCGAGTCATTAGTATTGAAATGATTGCCATTTTCTCCCAATTCAGAGCACAGATAGCCTTTGCCTTTGCCTTTGCCTCAGCTATACGTAAACTAAAGTCTTATTTTGAGCTCTGTTTTCACCAAATTATGCCCTTAGGCTCGGGTAGGCATCAGTCCCATCAGTCCTGTCAGTCCTCTTTGGCCTTTCAACCAATCAGATGGTGGAGAGAGTGCGCACAACACCATTCAATTGATACCAGTTCTCAGTCTGAGCCACAGTCAGGAAAGGCTCGCTCTTTGAGCCTCTTCTTGGCTCAGCTCAAGTCAAGTAAACTGAGCCCAAGTCAGCCCAACTGAGCCCAAGTCAGCCCAACTGAGCCACAGTTGCAATGCATTGGAATTCAATTATTTGAGAACCGATTTAATGATCGTTTCCTTTGGTTTGCATTGCTTTGCCATCTCTTCTCCTCTTCAGTTGAGTTCCAGTTCCTCACAACCACTGCAGGCATACAATCGAATCGCTTATACCTGAGTCTAGCGTACAGTGCGTTCAGTGCAGTAAACAGTATATAAGCGAAGAGTTTATCCAATATTAATGCAATCAATATTCAGTCCACTATTATTAGGCAAACATTTTTGCTTACATTAAACAACATTTGAATTCTAGGAAATAAATACAAACACAAGAAAGAGAGGAAAGTCTTTGCATTCTTCGCTCAAATACTTGATTCAAATCTATTATTAATTTGCATAAAGTTTGGCAAAAGTTTATTTGAATAAATCATTTCCACAACAAAGCAGTTATTTTCGATTTGATTGCATTCCTATTACTATTAAATATAATACTCTTTCTCTTCAATCCATAGTATTTATAGTTAAGGACATCATAGGGTTGGGCACACTATCGACCAAATCTGTTCCAGAGTATCAATGAATAAATTATGTGATAGAAACATAGGATTGTTAGATTCACCCCTAGATTCGGGATTATGAATCAATCTGGGACTTGGTGAAGCTTTGTTCCAGGTTATCTAAATTTTGCTTTCTTTTCCCAAAACTTTTTAGTAAGTCGTTTGAGATTTTGTTTAGACTTCTTATTCACTGAACTCGTATTAAACATATGAAAGAGTATGAAAATACTGTCAGTGAATAATCAGGGAAACTTCAGGAATGATCATAAGCTAATTCATTTCGCCCAGAACTAATTTATGAAGTCTTGTGGAAGTTTATAAGTTCAGATATCGTGAAAGTGTAGCGAAAATAGCCTCAAAATATTGTCTTATCGTAACTGTTATATGACTTTCTAGTGCTCTAAAGCCCCATATTATCAAACGAGATTGGTCATTTTTATTCTCCGAGAATAAACTGAATATTGAATAGACTATATTTCTACCGTATTGTCTAATTAAGCAAGCTTATAAATTGAACAATGTCATTTTCCTATAGAAAACCATGATTTTATAGTTCCCCAAACTTATCAACAGTTTTGGGTCATTCCCTCTCCTTCTTTCTTCCAGAGGAATGGGGCGACTGCTCTACACCAGTGACGCTCTTGACACGCCCACTTTGCTACTTCATTCAGTACCTTTTGATACGTATAGCCTCAGTCGTTGTTTTTATTTGCACTTTCATTAGAAATGTATAATATAGATTTACCAAAGTGTTACCCCCCAAATACCCCCTCAATCAAGATTTTTATACATGCAGATTTAGTTCTCTGAATTCAGTTTATTCATATAGTTGATTATTATAGTTAATTAAAACAATTTACACCAAATAATTATTAATTTAATCAAAACTCAAACACAACAAATAAAAACTGGGAATCATATGATTTGTTTGACTTGTTTGACTTGTTTGACTAGTTTTCACGCATATTCAATGATGCAAAGTCTAAATGAAGCAGACTGCTTCATAGCCTAAACCAGTTTTATCATTTCTATTATATTGTTTTGAGCACAACTCAAACATAAAAACAGCATATCTCCAAAGTTAGGCCCTTCTTAGAGAGCGTCACTGCTCTACACTTCAAAAGAAAGTGCCTGGAACATAATATTGTGCCAGTTTTAGGTCGTTTTTAAAAAACTTTTAAACAATGACTTCAATGTATTGATTGAATGAATAAACAAACTTATAGTACATATACAATAAAGACGTTTATATGAATTCAAATGCTTTACTGCTTTAAGGCTTGAATTAAGGCTTTGGACAGAAAAGGGAAATAAGAATTGGCTTTTGGGTAACGATATTAGTGTAAGGATTGCGTCGTTTAAAGACACGATGTTTTCAAAGTTCACGTGTTTTCTCCATTCAGTCATTCAGTCATTGCTTAGAAATACTATTAATTTGATTATAAATTATGACAAAACCAAAGAAAACGAAATCAATTAACAGAAGAAATGTATCGAAAGATAAGACACCGAAGAATAAAGAGGAAGACCTGAACACCAGAACCAGTGATTCAGAAGAATCTGATGATGAATATGAAGAGTCGGGGGAAGTGTCTGATGAGGAGGAAGACTCGGAGGGCTCAGAGGACACGACCAGTTCGGGCGATAATCCAAATGAATGGTCTGAAGAGGAAAATATCGAAGCAATCGATGAAAAAGTACTTTAATTTGAATTCAAATCTGTTTTGAATTTAATTGAAATAAAATTAATTTTAATTAAAACTGAATTTAATTATAGATTAGTTTAAAAGAGTTGAGTGAAGACGAAGACAATGCCATCGAATCAGATAAAAGTGATAACGAATTGCAATCATTGGAAGTGAAGAATGAAATCGAAGACAAAGTTAAGGATAGGAACGGAAGGAATGAAATCCGGAATCAATTGAAGCCAAAGAAGAAAAGCAAGAATTTGGCCAAAATTGATGAATACGTTGTCGACTCCTCTGATGAAGAGGTTTCACATCTAATGACTTGATTTTGTTTATAAGTATTTGAATTAAATGTTTGAATATTTATATCCAATGCATAGGACTTACGGAACACAATCGGAAACATACCGTACGAATGGTACGACACGTTCGCACACATAGGCTATGACTTAAACGGGAAGAAAATTATAAAACCCCCGAAAGTCGACGAAATGGAAGAGTTTTTGAACAAAATGGAGGATCCGTTGTATTGGCGATCAGTCAAAGACCGTACGACTGGTCAGAACGTGATTCTGACCGACAATGACGTAGATTTGGTGCAAAGGGTCAGAAAAGGCAAATTCCCTGACCCGGGCTATAATCCGTACGAGCCGTTCATCGACTTCTTCACTCACGAGAAGCTGATCCATCCGGTGACTAACAGACCGGAAACAAAGGCCAGTTTTATTCCATCGCTTTCAGAGAAACGAAAGATCAGTCGATTGGTTGCGGCCATAAAGAAGGCCCGACTGAAGCCCAGACCTCCGAAGGCAAAGGACGGGCCGTTTGTTTTCAGTTATGATTTGTGGGAAAAACCGATTAGCGATAGAAATAAGCGAATCGAGCGCTATATCCCGGCCCCCAAATTGAAACTGCCCGGACATGAAGAGTCTTATAATCCTCCGCCGGAGTACCTGATGACCGAAGAGGAACAGAAGAAGTGGTCGGAACTCGAACCGGAAGAACGCAAAATCAATTTCATTCCTCAGAAGTACTCTTCTCTGCGCAGAGTTCCGGCGTATCCGAAGTTCGTCGCCGAAAGGTATGGTCGACTACTTGACCTCTATCTGTGTCCGCGCGCCAGAAAAATGAGGGCAAATGTCAATCCCGAAGATCTAATTCCGAAACTCCCGCGACCTCGAGATCTGCAGCCGTTCCCATCGATTCAGTCTCTTATATATAGAGGACATACAGAAGGCGTTCGTTGTATTAGTGTTGAGCCGAACGGACAGTTCATTGCTTCGGGAAGTGATGACTGCACTGTCAGAATATGGGAAGTACTGACCGGACGGACTATGAAAGTCATCAAATTTAACGGTTCGGTCACATGTATCGAGTGGTGTCCGGACCAGTCCAAGTGCTTGTGTGCGGTCGCTGTCGGGAAAGACCTCTTTTTAATGAACCCAAAAGTTGGCGAAAAGTTTATTATAAGTGAAACCGATTTGTTGTTCAAATCAGTCGCCGACGACACCAATGAGAGCACCAAAAGTGAGTCAACTGACCACTCGGTGGTTGACTGGCAGTTGATAGAGGAGAGCGGCGCCAATGAGGAGTGGAGGACAGGTATCAGAGTTATCATTAAACACAGGTTCGAAATCCGCCAAATGGTATGGCATTACGGCGGCGACTATTTCGCATCAGTTATGCCCAACGGCGCCAACAAATCTGTTGTAATCCATCACTTGTCCCGCAGGAGGTCTCAGGTATGCAACGACTCTATCAATTAATCCATTTGTGCCTCATTTCGGAGAAATGACTGTTTTATCGGTTTCTAACTGAAGGTTCCGTTCAAGAAGTCAAAGGGTATAATACAATGCGTACTCTTTCATCCGTCGCGCCCATACTTTTTTGTGGCCACGAACCGAGCGGTTCGGGTCTACAATTTGGTCAAACAGGAAATGACTAAAAAATTGTTACCCAATTGTAATGAGATTTCAAGCATTGCTATACATCCGGAAGGTATGCCTCGAATAATATGGAACTCAAAAGTCATTGAATATTAAAAACAATTTATTCATAAATATCTATAAACAGGCGATAATGTAATCGTCGGGAGCTATGACTTGAGGCTCAGTTGGTTTGATTTGGACTTATCTACAAAGCCGTACAAAACGTTGAGATACCATAAGAGGGCGATTCGAAGCGTTTGCTTTCACGAGAGATATCCGTTGTTTGCGAGCGCTTCAGACGACGGAACGGTAATTGTGTCGCACGGAATGGTTTACAGCGATCTACTGCAGAACCCACTCATAGTTCCCGTGAAAATACTGAGAGGCCATGCGATTGAAGACAATTTAGGAGTCAGTCAGTGCTGTTTCCATCCGCTCCAGCCCTGGATATTCTCTGCCGGCGCCGACGCCACCGTTCGCTTATATACATAATTAAAATAATATTTTCTAAAAACAATCGACTGATCAGAAGGCGAGCTCCAGTCGGACCAGTTTGCCGTCGGTGTCGGTCACGACTCCATTATTGATATAAAACTCTCGTTTGACGAATGCGAACAACAGATCAGTTATGAGGAAAATCTGAATAAACAATAAAAATATTTTATTATTTCTCAAAACAAATGCATTTATTTATTGCAATGTCTGTGCGCTCCACAGACTCGCGATCCCAATCCTATGCCATTCCCATTATTTATATAATTATAATATAAATGAATTACTTGAGCCGTATTGTAGGCCAATGTGACGCCAAAGTAGAAGTTAGAGTTAGCCGTTCCCGTGATTATCCATAAGTGCCAGAGGATTGGCGCCAAAACACTGCATGAGATGAACATACAGGCGATTATTAGCCCCTGTTTTGTGTCTGCAATTAAACCATTGATTGATTGCATTTAAAGTTTAGAAAATTGTGACAAATATTTCATAAATCAAAGAACTGACGGGCAAACAGGTGAGTCCATTGAGGTAATAGTGCCGTATATATAGCAAAGTCCGAAACGGTTGGGTACGGCTTGAAGAGTGAAAGCAATATCAATGAAACGAAACTCAAAAAGTATGGATTGTTTCTGAAAATCAAGTAATCGTTTAAATGATTGAATAAACCTTTATTTCGATTCAATTCTTATGAAATGCTTTACCTGAGAGTCAGCGCCAGAGGAATGATATAAATGAAAGCATTGATCTGAAAGGTCCAGAGGAAGAACTCCCGGAAGTGGTCAAACATTTCGGTAAAGAAATACCAAAATATACCAATAGTTGGCGTCAGATCTGGAACTGTCCAACTGTTGGCACAGGTAGTGATGTAGTGATTAGTAGTGCTCTGAATGTGTTCATAGGAATGGTATGCTTACAGAAAACCATAAGTCGAGTGAATGAAATCATAACTGCTATCCATTAGACTGTAAGACAATATCAATAATACGGACACAAAGAACGCGAAAACCGAAAGCGTTATCAGTATTGAGAATCTGACTGTCGGTGAAGAGTACGGGACGTCTGCGGATCCCTGTTTACCGGTCAGACACTTCTGCTGTTCGATTATCATTGCAATCGGAACGATCATCAGTAAGGGATAGAAGGACTGGTAGGCGAGGAGTGCCAATAGACCGGTGGAGAGGACTCGCATTTGAAGAGTAGACGTCAACAGAACTAAAGCCATCAAAAAGTTTGTGAAAACACTCGTCGACTGACCGACACATGAGAGCAGAGAATAGGGCGACAGGAGGTAAATGACCGCTACTTTCACTGACAGCTCTGCTATCTTAGTCTTATCGATGGCCAACCTCTTCATGTCATCCTTCTTAACATTTTTAGTAATTCTTTGTTCTTCTGATTGCAATATATTATGCAATTGTCTGTAAGAGACGGCAGAGAGTAATAGTGCGGTCAAGACGTCGACCAAAATAAATATGTTTGCAATCAATTCGTTCGCATTTCTGATCAAAAACTTATAGAAATGAAGAAAAAGTGGCGATTCGTGGAAAGTGTGTCCACTGTAGGGGGAAATACCCCACTCCTGGAGAGTCACGCCTTCGACGGCTAAAGCAAAGAATCGT
This sequence comes from Eueremaeus valkanovi, assembly GCA_034693305.1. Taxonomy (NCBI): domain Eukaryota; kingdom Metazoa; phylum Arthropoda; class Arachnida; order Sarcoptiformes; family Eremaeidae; genus Eueremaeus; species Eueremaeus valkanovi. The sequence continues at coordinate 13,373 of JAQIWA010000741.1, forward strand.
TAATTCAATTCATTTGAATGACTGAACACTCTTAGAGTCAGACCTCGTTTCCAAGCGCTGACCGGAGAGGAGACCTCCACTCGACCCGAGATCTCCTTCTGATAGGAACTCATGGATAGACTTAATCGCAATGAGAGGCCGATTGAGACGAAAATCAATAGTTTTAGAAAAGTATTCATTTTTTGGTTTCTTTTCTATTCGTGTTATCACTCATTCATATCAATCGATATTCACTTCAAATCTATTTCCTATTAATTGCGTTAAAACTCAATAACTATTTAGACTATAATTAATCATAAATTCATTCAAATTAACTGATTGTACAATAAATTCAATAAAATGTTAAATAAATAATCGAAAAGTATTACAACTGATAGTGACGTCAGTATACCAGCAATGCCGGTATGAGAGCGCACTGAACCAGGGGCTGGCCTTTTAGTGCACCCCCAATACAATATAACAAATCAGACATTATTTGGGAAGTTCATTTATTTATTGTTTTCATATTATTCATAAATTAATCAAATTATAATCTAAAATATTTAGACTAAACAGAGTTGGATTTCATATTAAATTGTTCAAGTTGCATAGTTGCATACTAAAGTTATACCTAACCAAAGCTTCCTGTGCTAAAGTATGTACAGTATTCATGCTTGACTAATTGTACTGCTCCAAGCTTATTTGATTACAATATCAAAAATCACTATTTTAACCCCCATTCAGGAGAATATCCTGATATATATGAATAGAGTATAACTCAACGATTGAAAAGTTGTTCAAAAGCCGATTCAATCGTTTAAACTGATTATGCGTTTGATTAAAGTTTCGAAATTCACCCGAAAAATATTTCTACGTCTATCTCTAAAAAAGACCCACGTGAATTGAAAATATAAGAACAGATGATTTATAAACTAAATAATAGATTAGATGATTAGATGATTAGATGACGGATACAGTTATACAATAAGAATAAGAAATGAGAATTCAATGACAATATAATAAAGAAAGTGAAACCAATCCTTTGATCTGTTGGTAAAAATGATAATTTTATAGTTCATAAGATCTAAATCTAGTAATTGATCATGCATAATTGCATAATTGCATAATTGCAAATGAATGGGTGCTGATTTAAATATAAACTTGAACACTATATTTGGGTGACTAAGGAAGCGGTATTGTCGGCAATACACGAATGTATTGCTGTATTGCATAAACTATTCTTTCATTACATTCACTAAATTAAGAAAAGTATTTAAAAATATTTTAAATAAATAAAAAATATTAATATTTATGAAAATGGTTTCATCCGAATGTAAACGATTGCAAAGAATGACGAAGATATGAATAGACGGATATTTAGGTATTCTTTGATTATTCTATTCATAGAACAATTTGCGAGCGATTGCGGAATAAAAGATAAGAATAAAGTATAAAATTAAACATATTTTCTATTTTCTAATTGTGTGGGATTCGTGCCAATCAATGCACAGAATATATTAATACTTATATATACTGTATATTACTATATATTATATACTTTACTAACTTTACAGTGAATACTGAATTATACTGTAGTTTGTGTTACGCGCATAGAATACAGTATAAGAATATTATATGAGATTCAATAGAATCGTGTATTTGCTGTCTTTGCTATCTCTATGACTATATTTGAATTGAAGGTTAGGGTCAGGTGTGAAGCCAAAGCTGCGCAGTTATGCATATACTATGTTATAATGTTATTCAACAAAATATTACACAAAACACATAATGAAAATCGTATTCAATAGTGTTCTTACTATTAAGAAAATAAAAGTTACGCAAAGCTTAAGTCATGTAAACGTCAAACCAATTCATTCATTCATTCATTCAATACTTGTTTTCAAGGATTCATTGTTTAAATAATTAAAGTTTTATTTTATATTCATATCATTAGAAGAGAAGAGAAACGAATAGAGAAATACATTAATGAAAAGAGTAATAGTGCCCTACAAGCGTACCATGGCTATTAGATATTCGGACCCGGGAACTATTGACGAGAAAATAATTCAATTGCAACGAGTGATCACTACAACTCACGCCAACCACGACAGACAACTTCCCGGATTCGCACACTTGCCTAAGCTCTTCGGCCAACCCATATCCCCGACCACTGACAGAATCCAATTGGGAATCGATTGCGACGAAGTCTACCCCAATATATTCATAGGCGATGAGTGAGTCTATCTATGCTTTGCTAATTCAATGATTCAATGATTCAATGATTCAATGTTCACAATCTTCTTAATGTTCTCAACAATTATATCAATTCTAAAAATAATCTTATTTTCAATAACTATTTGTTTGAAAAATCCCGGAATATATTCATCAAAACAAACATTTCTCTAATTATAAAACTCTTTAAGAAATTATATTCTTTGTGTAAATGTAGTATAAAATTAGTTTTGACTGACATTTGATTAATTGATGTCATTTATGATACGATTCATACATTCAATGATTTTATGAAAATATGAAAATTCCTAAAAATTGTTTTCATATGAATCCTTACAGCTCTGGAAGTGATTCCAAAAATTGAAAATATTCTTTAAATTTGATTAATTCAGAGGCAGTGCCAGAAATAAAGCGTTTCTCAAAATGCTTGGAATCACTCACGTGGTTAACTGTGCGGAAGGCAATGGCTTTACAATGGTTTCAACGGGCTATGCCTACTATGCAGACGTCGGCATTAAGTATATCGGAATCAATGTGCTTGACATACCCCAGGCCAGGATCTCTGCCCATTTCCACGAGTGCGCCAATTTTATGGACAGAGCCATTCGAGAGGGCGGCAGAATACTAGTGCACTGTCTTATGGGTCTGAGTCGGTCGTCCACTATAGCCATAGCATATCTAATGATTAAGAAGTTAATGAGTGCTGAAGAGGCCGTTCGGACTGTGCGAAGACATCGCGAAATACGCCCAAACGATGGCTTTTTGAGACAATTGTTAGCATTGGAGTCAAAGTTGTCGAAAGAGTGATCGAAACGATCGGTTGATTGAATGTCAAAACCAATAATCAATAATCAATAGCAACGACTCATTGAATCAATTGAATGCTATTCTATGCAAACAATACATACATATAATGCATATAAATATAACAATTATTTCAAACAATTAAAGTAAAGACTATATTAACTGCGATAATAAAAACGGACAAACAGTTTATTTTACAAAATATATAATCATTTTATAATTTTTAATCCATATTTCAGAATAGTTTTCAACAAAAATAACAGTAATTATTAATTATTATTAAAACTTATATTATTTATACAATAGTTAGTAAATAAATGTTTTTATCGGTTATTCAGAAAATGCTTTTTTACATACAATGCAAACAATTATTCTATAATTTAGTTATCAATAGAGAAGAAAATATTAATTAAAAAGAAGTCAAATAAACGTTAAATAATAACGAGTTATAAAAGTCATCGAATCAGTGGTTGTGAATCACAGTCGCTCTGAGATAATGAGGGAATGCTTTCTAACTCTATATTCACGTCATTTGAATTCAAAGGCAGACAATTGGATGAGTTCTCATGTGAAGTCGTTTGGCTCTGACCATCGCCGACTCCAATCCCAATCCCAATCCCAATCCCAATCCCAACGCTCACCTCTTCCTTCAGCTCTTCATTGTTTTTGTTATTGTTTTGGTTTTGAGTTTCGGTTCTTATAGTTGTAGGACTGGGTGTCGGAGTGGAGACACCCGAATGGGGTATAATCACAGCCGTTGTGCTCGAATTGCTTGAGTTCTGGTCAGTGTCTCCGTCGGCGAACTCAAGCGGTGGTGGAGTCGGAGGTCGTCTTCGACTCCTTCTGAGACGTCTTTGTCTTCGAATTTGTCTGATTTGTTCGATATATGAGTTATTTCTGTCCGACGACTGATAGCCTCCAACTGCTGTCGCATAACTGGGCGGCGGCTCTCGGAAGAAGAATCCGTGTTCCAGACGGAACAGTGGTGTATCCGAGTCACCGGTGAAGCCGTTTATACTATAGTTTCCGTCATAGCTATGAGATATATGTGAGGGTGAGGTATGAGCGCTGGAGTGCTGGCGCTCCACCTGCCTGAGCGCAATCAGTTTGCACGTACACGATATGGCTATCACTAACAGAAGACCGCATATAAGGGAACCCATTATTGCAGCCGTTATTACACTGTTTTTCAGACAATTCATTTCGTCCGTTCCGTCTGAACAGTCGTTCGATCGGTCACATGTCCTGTGAGAGTGGGTCAGAGAGCAGGACATGGATTATAAGTATTCCCATTAATATTTATGAAAAGAAATTAGATTTTTTAGCTTAAAGTCAATGTAATTATAACAAAACTCTAGTAATTATATAATTAAATAAGAAAAGAGAACTAAAAAGCAACCTGGCTATTCATGGCTATTGATGGCTATTCATGGCTATTGATGGCTATTCATGGCTATTGATGGCTATTTTGATCGAAGGTAGTTTCACTTGAACTAAAATACTGACTAATTTTGAACCGATTATTCATATGAAGTCTGCGCTGACTATTGTGCCAAACAATGCATTCAATTGAGAATAAATATATTTCAGTCAATATTATTGCTCTGACTCTGAACAGTGACCAGAGCTACTCAGGTATTATTTAGATGTCATCAGATCTACGGGGGTTTAAGTGCAATATTAATTGCAAGGTCCACAATGAATCATCAAGGTCTACATCGGGGATTCAGAACCCTCTCATTGAGTTATTTTCTTACAAATTCTTTGATATATAAACTCATCATTACTTCGATTAAAAAAATATGGAATGAAGAAAAAGTGGGCGAATTGAGCCGGATATGAGTCGATCCAACAAGTTCAATTAATAAATGTTTAAAACGTTTTTAATAATTGGATAAAATTAAGGATTCGGCCCTGGTCGGCCGAGACAGGGAGTAAAATGGCCGAATCTTGCCTCAAAACTCAGGGGTATAGCTCAAAACTGCATAAAATGGCGGACAAGATGGCCGCCACAATGGCGTTTAAGTCGGAAAGAGCCAATTTTGACCGAATTGCGACCTAATTTACCCCAAATTAAGTACAATTAAGCCCTAATTTAGTCGAATTTGTTAAATTTAGCCGAAATTTGGTTAAAACCTGTCACCGGTGTACGCAGGCCGCAAATCGAGGGGTCGAGCTCAAGCCTCAAAACACAGGGGGGGAAGTATTTTACCAATTTCAAAACTCAGGGAGGTATTTTGGGAGGCACCCACTTGCACATCCCTAGGTAAAATAATAAAGAATCTCATTTGTTTAAAATTAATGGGAATATTCTAATTTGAATTCACAAATTGGATGGGGAGTATAAGCAATAAGCATGGTCAAATACATATCTTAACAAGGCTGGTACAGAATTATGTTAACTCCGCTGATATTGAGTCAAACAAATTCACGAATTTCTCTTACATGGGATAGCTTTGACTTTCAGCCTATCCCTATAGCGACCTAGAAGAGATCCTATTAACTAGCCAATTTCTATCAGATATCCCTACTATATAATCCTTTAGCGACTCTTTATTAACAAAGCGAATTTAAAAACTGATGCTCGGGGCCAAACCTCGTGTTGCTCTACTCATTCATTATATTTGTGAGTCATTCACATCGGTTGACATTAAACAGAATATTATTTATAAAGCTCTCAACCATTGAAACTGTTTAGTAGAGGTTGAACACGGATGAGGATAGGGAACCATTTAGTGAAAGGCAAGGGTACGGGTATGGTTTGTTATGCTACATGAGTGATGCCGTTTGTGATTTGGCCACACTTTTGTAGACTAATTCGAGTTATGAATGAAATGAAAGTTTAATATAAAAAAAAAACCTGAACTAGACTTCAAAGATATGCTTCAGTAATGAAAAAGACTATAATTTAAATGTTTATTCAAATAACACAAAAAGTTGAGAATTCATAGCAAACCTTATATTAATTATATGAATGAAAATAAAGTCATAGAATGACTGCATAAAGCACTTAATCACTACTCGACTGGGAGTTCATTGAATTTTGGCCTAAATGTCGAAAACATTAAGTTTTTGTAATATTTTTGATAATTTTAGAAATCAATAAAAAGTAATAATAATTCAGAAAATATATATAAAAACCGGTTATTAATAGAAAATAATAAGAAAACAAAAATAAGTTAAGTATAGACTGAATGCAAAACTTCTAAAAAAAAGAAAATAAATGAAAAGCAAATCAAATGAATACTAACCAAACGGCTCGAATACACCTTCCGTTGCCGCACAGAAAGCTTCCCCTTTCGGGTCGGCACAAGTCAAGCGAACAATTCTTTTCGTCGGAATAATCATTACATTCGGGAACTCCATTACATCGCTCTTCGGGTGCATAACACCCGGAACCAGAAGAGCAGACAATCTTGTTATGACAGCCCCTGAAGCAGCCGATCTCGTCCTCACCGTTGGGGCAGTCGAGCACTCTATTGCACCGTTGATTGAAAGGATCGTAGCATTGAGTCAAACTGGTTGGCCCGCATTGGGTCTTATTGTGAGTACAGAAACCACAGTTCAACTCATCAGTAAAGTCGACGCAATCTATGATTCCGTCACACCTTTTGGACTCACTATAACAGGACATACCTGTTCTGCACATAAACATATCAGAGGGACAGCCACCACATCCCCGCTCGTCAGCCCCGTTCTCACAGTTCCAAACAGAATCACATCTCTGGGTAGAAAAAGTATAACAACCGGCAGATCCTCTGTTCCGGCCGTTAAGTGGACCGCACTTTACTTGATTTGCGGCCAAACATATGTCGTCGCAGTTCTGTTCGTCGGATCCGTCGCCGCATTCATCCCTTCGATTGCACTTCCATTTGTCTGGAATGCACTTTCCATTCGCACAATGATATTCATCGGACTGGCACTGATCAGACTTAACGGCGCCGATCATATACGACAAGTGGAAGCCTCGGCCGCCGACTACACGAATCGCTGTATGGAATTTGATGGACAGGTGGTTAGTAGTCGATATGAATGGCTTCAGAATAAGGCCATTGTCTTCACTGCGTCCGCAATACTTCACTTCAGTTCTGTTCTGTTCTGTACTTCTGTTCTGTTCTGATTGGGAACCGATTTTAATCCACGAGTAATAACAACAAACTTCTTCGCCATTCAGGCCAGTCATTAGTGACGTCTCGTTTGGCTTTTGGACACAATGTTTGTGCGAATCGTTTGGGACCTCAAGATCTAAGTCTTCGAAACTATAGGACGAGTGGACAGACATTGTATGATCGAAGAGTATTATCGGTAATGGAGTCGCAGGACATACCTAATTGTGATGATATCACTCCTATTCGACGCCTTTATAGTCCACATACAAGACGTCCGGTTGTGGTAAGGCTTCGGATAGTTTGGGCTCTCGATTGAGCCCCGACTGGCCGTCAGAACCACACCGTTCTCACAGTTAGTTTGTATGGGCTTAGAGTCAACCAAATCAGGGCTGTGTTGGCCACTGTGTTGGCCATTGTGTTGGCCATTGGGTTGGACTATGGGCTCGATCTGAGCCTCATTGGAAAGGATGACATTCGTTAAGTCCAATGCCTTTTGGCTGACATTCAGATCGCGAGCATTGGATTGGTTTGTATTCGTTATAAATAGTAAAATGACTGCAAATATACACAAAATTAATACTCAATTAAATTAAATACAAAACAAAATAATTTAAAAACAATTATAAATACCTATAAAATGAACGATAGGTTTGAGTAAAGGATTAAAAATTGAATAAAACAATGAAATATCCATTCATTTGTCTCTTTATATATTCGTTACAAAAATCTCAAATCATTTGTATTTTGAATATAAAATCGATTATAAAAACAATTTATTTAATAATTTGTAAAATTGATTAAAATTTATATAAATTTAATTGAATTGAAGACATGTTTAATGGTTTGTACGCATCAGTCGTTTCAATGGTTAAAGTCGTAAAACTAATTAAAACTTAAAGTCTATGAAAACGACGACATATTTGTTGTAATATTTGTTGACTTTATTTTCAGCTGATTTTCAACTTTAAACCCAAAATCAGTTCATTAATGACGCTATGAATCCATGAAAATAATACTTGAGCGCAGAGGTGAGCAGAGGGGGTAAGGGGGTAACCAGTCTGTGGTCTTATCCTATGAGTAAGCACTCAAACCCCAAATATTGGGAAATTGTTGTACAATTCCGGTGAGTTTTAAGTACCCCTCCGACCCCTTGATTGCACAGCTCTTCTTGAATTGAATGAATGAAATGCAAACTAAACACAATAATAGTATTCATCTCTGCATTCATTCATATGTTTTGTGGTTTTAAAGACTGATTCAAAACAAAACTTATTATATTTTCGATTGAACTGAAAAATGATTATAAAAAGGATTTTATCGATGCGTTCAATGAGTTTGTGCTTAAACTACACTCAAATCCGAACCGCAATTGTACTCAAGCGTAAAGTGCGTCCGGCGTATGGCCAGCGCCTGAAGAGCCCCTTCATTGTGGGTCCGTTCCTCAACCCTACGCTCAACACTCCTGAGTTCAAAGAAGCCGATTACATATACGATGTGGTGGAGGACACCAATGCCCGACCCTTTGGCACAATGAAAGTCATTCTTCTGAAACACGTCGAAGAACTCGGAGTTCCCGGAGATGTAGTCGAAGTAGACGTCCCTTTCGGTCGATTCCAATTGATTTCCGCCAAAAAAGCCGATTATTATTGCGAATACAATCTAAACAAATACAAAGAACTGATCGAATCGGGCGCTAAGGACAGAGTCGGGCCCTCCTCGGCCTTTGTCCTCTCGACTGTGCGTCGATTGGCTAAAGAAGTGATTTTGGTAGAGATGAACGACTCGGAGGAATGGCTGCTCCAGAAGAGGCACATAAAGATAGCGCTCAGAAAAGCAGGTTTTGTTGCGCCGGAAGAGACCATAGATTTGCCGAAAACGCCTATCACTGGACCCGATGTCGAGGGAAAAGAGGGGAAGGATTTCGCTGTACAGGTGACGATCAATGGTCAGGAGAAGGTGCCGGTGCGCTGTATGCTCCACCACAAGGCACAGCCACTGACCAGCAATTGGTTCCGATCGCCAAGATTTGTCTTATTGCCCGACGAACAGACTGAGCTCTTGGCCTCAATGCCTGTCCACGAGAGACTCGAGGAAGACATCGAAGTGGACGAAGAGTTTGTTTCTTAATAGGGATTAGATTTATCTGCAATTTATTGGTTTTATATCCAATACATGAATACAGTTATGCATCGATCGATCGATCGCTGACTATAAAGACTAATAGGTTTTCAGACATTCTGTCAGTCATTGTATTTCATAATTCAATTCATTTATTGTTAAAACTCTTTTCAAATAAACATTTGATTGGATTTCAAAAGAAGTTAAAAACAATTCTTAATTTAAACCAATTTATTTGGTTTTTAAGTTTCAGGACTGGCTTTAAGGACCAAAACAACCCGACAGTCCCGCATACAGTATAAGTGCATGCAATATATGCGAGGACTGACAGTAATTGAACCTAAAAATATAAGTTCTCTTTGTCTTCGATGGCCTGTCAGCCAGAGTGAGGACAGATCTGAACTGATATTCAGAAGAAGACTGTTCTCCTCCTCCTCTCGGATGCAATACTCGATTCAATTGATTGAACTATACTTTTGGAGCCAACCGTTCGCCGACACAAACCTCTTGTGCTTCCAAGACATCTGAGTTCAGGAGAATTATCTCTGAATTGTTTTGAACATTACTTTTGCTGTTATTAATAGTTAAATGATTTGTCTGTTTGTTGTCTTCCAATGCATTGCTTTGTATTTCCAAAACACTTCTGTCGTTCATATCTTCCGTCAAATCATTGGATAAAATCATTTCATTTGATTCGTCCGAAAGTTCTTCGTTTGGATTAATTAAAATCCATTTAATCGTCGCTTCATTTGAATGAGTTTTCAGATTCAATGAATACGATTTCGTTCGGTTCCCATCGGTTTTGGCCTCTTTCTGGTTGGGCTCAGGGGTCGCAGGTCTGAGCTCAGGGGTCGCAGGTCTGAGCTCAGGGGTCGCAGGTCTGAGCTCAGGAGTCGCAGGTCTGGGCACAACAGTTGTGTTGTCTTCTTGTTTATGATATATCGAAGAAATCATTCGATCGATCTGTTCGTTAGTGTAGATGTCGTTATGCGTCCGTTCCATGTGTTGGCGCAGTTCTGAGAAGACATTAGTGGCGAACATACAGTGCATGCAGTTATACAGATGCAAACCCCTGTGCTTTCGGGTATTCAACACATGTTTCCGAAGGTTTTCGTGATTATTGCATGAATAGGAACAATAGGGACACTTGAATGGTTTGGAACCGGTATGGATGCGCAGGTGTCGGGTCAGGTTAGAGCTCAGACTCGACGCATACTCACAGTGCGGACACTTGAACGGCCGTTCATTCGTGTGCTTTCGGTAATGCTTTTTGAAAGTCCACTTCGATTTGGCCGTGTATTCGCACTGATCGCACGAATAGGGCTTCTCTTCGCTGTGAACCTTCTGGTGCTCTAACATCTGGTGCTGATATAGACTCGTATAACGACATCCATTGAAATCGCATTTAAACTTTCGGACGTTTTTGGGTAAATGTATGCGATATGTGTGCGCCTTAAGTGACTCCCTGTCGTAGAAGGCCTGTCCGCATGTGCCGCACACATGTCTTTTCGGCCGATCCTTCGCGTGAATCAGTTGGTGCTTCTGAAGACTCTTTTTCGACTTGAGTTCAACGCAACAGATCTGACACTTGACCTCAGATTCGGTAATAGTTTTATGATTTCTCTTATGAGTCGTCAGATTCCGAGAACTGGAGAACTCTTTACGGCATTCGTCGCATCGAAACGCCTTTTCCGACGTATGGATGTATACGTGTCTCCGAAGCAATGGCCTCGAGAGCACCCGTTCACAGGCCGGGCACTTGAGCTTTGAGGTGAACCTCTGTTTGGGCTCTTCCTCGCAATCGGAGCCATTCATTACAATCACGTTATGGTTAACGCAATGCAAAATCATTTCCGCTTCAGAACTGGTCTGAAAACAACATTTACCACATCTGATGGAACCGTCGGAACCGTTGGAAACACAGTTCGATTCAATAAACTCCGGAAACGGAAGGCTTTCGACAATTGGTTTATCAATTTTGTGGTCAACTCTCAAATGTCTTAATTGCCTGACTTTGGTCTCAAATGTCTTCTCACAGAAAAGACATCGAAATTGTTGTGAACTAACGATCGGTTCTTCACTTTTAACTGATTCCATGACCTCTTCAGCACTTCTTTCATCCGATTCTTTGCAATACATTTGCGAAACAAAACTCTGTTTTCGTAACCGTTTTGGCGACAAATCATTTGAGCGAACATTGGATTCAATCGAGTCTTCAGTTTTGTCAACATTTCTATCAATTATTATATTTTTCTTTTCAATCATTTCATTATTTAATGTCTTTTTAATCCTTTTTTGTGAATTTTTTTCACAATTTTTAGTCTCAATGTTGTAATCATTATCTGATTTATTGATTGTTCTCTTCGTTCGCGTCTTTCTCTTCATATCATTGACTAAATTCACTCAAATATTAATTATAATCAGAAATACTTCACAAGATTTTAAATAACTTTCAAAACAAACATTTAAACTCTATTCAGAAACAACGTTACTCTATCATAATTATTGTCAAAGGGACCTTGATCACAGATTTTTTCCTGAAAGATTCGCTTTGCATTTGTCAAATGGTTCTGGTAAACATTGGGCCAAATGTGTAAGGTCGGGGCTGCAAAGCTGTTCTGCAGTAGTCAACAATGTAGACTGTACACATTGTACTGGTACTGCTTAATCCTCCTGATTTCTACACCAATTGACCTGCATCAATAATATTCACTTAAAGCGACTTGAATACTTTAATGCACTAACGCCTGACTTCTGGGTCTGGAAAAGGCCTACTTCATAATATAGGAAATCCTGCTGATAATAATGAAATGAACTTGTATAAATATATGAGAGTGCAATTTATGAGATGAGCAGAATCTGAATAAATGTTTAGAACAAATCACAAAAAACGATATCATTTTTGTATTAATTTTAGCCAATCTTTCCGTTCGTATTATTCTTCCCAAAATTCTTTGATAGTATTATCATTCGTGTCGTTCATTGCATTCATTACTATTTTCACCTCTCGTTTGGCATTTTTAAATTGTGTTATATCTACCGGTATTTGCTATATAATAACTATAGAGACTATCAATAATGTTGTATAAACAAGCACGAACGTTATTACCAGGGAGTATACTTGGGATCTATTGGTGATAATCTTGACAATATAGCCATTAGAAG
>JAQIWA010000742.1:0-25754 GCA_034693305.1 Eueremaeus valkanovi
CATAGAAAATTGGGCCAGAGCCAAACTTTTATAACAACAGCTACGATGCTACGAATGCTACCAAAGCGCCATACCTATTTATGACATTAAATAGAATTTCAATTAAAATCTATAAATAGTTTGCTTTTATATTATGATTCATTCGTTTTTGGATATCAATTAAATTTTCTATAATTTGATTTGAAGTTCAAAATATAAACTAATAAATCAATTATCAAATCATCATGCTGCAATTAACTTATCCGGCAAGAATAATGAAAATTAACCCTTCTTACGGATTTTGAAGATGTGAGCAGTGGATAATTGTTTGCAACTATAATTTGATATTAGTTTTTACCTTGGTCGTAAATCATAAATTGTTTCCATCACTTGCTTAGCTTTAAGTGATTGGAACCGATATTATCCCTAAAGCAACGCCTGATCAGTGATGACAGGAAATGCCTTTAATTTATTCCATATTTACATTCATTCAGTTTATGCAATCATTAAAATATTTGACATTAGTTTTAAGTAACTCGAGATTTACCTCAGACAGGGTTAATTATATAAATAAATTGATATTTATAATACAAGTACCTTATTTACCTATTTATTATTTAATCAGCTTTCTAACCAGGGTTATGTCGTTTAATTTAAGATACAAAAGGGTCTTTTGGAACCGTCTGTCCACCTCTGATGGCCAATAAATCAAGTGTTTATAAACTTTCACTTATAATATAAATTTTGGTTTCATAAAATATTATCAATAATAAGCTTAATTCAGCTTAAAAGCAATGCATTTTAATTTACAAATCATTTCATGCACATAGTTATAAAAATCATAAGTTTTTTGATAACTCTTCAAAAACATCATAAAATTCTTTAAAAAATGGTTTAAAATTAGTTTCATTCGTACATCGATTGGCAAAAAAAAATTATACAATAATTAAAAAGATTTGCCGATTAAGTCAATTGGTTTTACTTTTTGTTTTCAAAAGAATACAATTTCTTGAGTTATAAAAATTGAAATATTCTGACCAATGTTGAGGAAGACAAAGAGTATGGAAGAACCAAAAATAAGAAATAGTTTCGGAATTGTATTCAAATCAGTTTCAAAACAATAATTTATAGTTAAAAATAAGATTTAATACATTTAATTTGTATCGTCTGATTGTGAAAAATTCCAGCAATCAGTTAGTGTTAGTTTGACGTCATATCACGTATTGACAAATAAATAATTTTGTTTTTCCAGAATATTCTTATAAAAGTCAGACACAATCTGTCCATTAGACTAAGTCTTCAGATGTGCTTCTGATCAAAATTTTCATTTGTCTTGTGTTCACATTTATATTTGCTATAAAAAAGCGTAAGTTTTAAAAAATGATTTATTTTCACATTAATACTAATACTTTGAAAGCACTGCTAATATAAGTTATTCTGTTTAGTAGTCAAAGAATATTCTGTTTGATTATCGCTAGAAATACTAATAAGTCATATAATTAATTCTCGATTCTAGTGATTGATTCATTGCAGACCTAATTACGGCAATTGAGTGCCATTTAATTATTCAGAGCAGATAAGCCTTACATTTGCCGCAAATCGATATCTGTTTCCAATAAACTCTAAATGTATTCTATTTTTATCTGAAATTTTCCACAATTTTATTATAAAGAATATATGAATTATTTTTTCCAAAAAGAAATAAAAAATAAATATCTCTAATGAATAGTAGTCACGAATAATTCAAATAAGTTGAACAGAAATTATAATATTCTGATATTACACATGAAATATGAAATTTTATTTCGACATAAGACAAGTCGTAGAGTGAAAGCCTATTTGAATGAATGAATTACGAAATGAGAGAATGATTTCTCTTTACAATTGTTATAAATATGAAAATATATCCGAATAATAGGACTGTCGATGTGTGCGCATAACTTTCCCCTTCTTATTGATTCTGGTCAATTATAAATAGTCTATATTCAGTATTTTTATTATATCTATTTTGCACAGAATTTTATTCTCTATTAATTATACTAAAAAATAAACTCTTAATTATAGCAAAGCTTGTAATCGAAAGTCAAACTTAAATTCATATTTTTTTTATAAATTTTTATTACTTATAGTAAAAAAAACCAATTATTTCTTATATCAATATTGAAATATTTAATTTTCATCTATAAAGGTAAGCTCTATGTGAGCACCGGTAGTAGTAGTAGTAGTAAAGCAATCGTTAAATATTAAGGCTAATGAAAATTTCGATTATATATGACTCCAGTATTATTGAAATTATATTATTATTACAAATAATATTACGGTTAGCTATCATGCGATTGCTTACAGCGAATCAAATGCAATAATATTCTACATTAGTGTTGACTCTGTGTTAGTCTTCATTTGAATTGTTTGGTTTCCCAATTCATTAGAGATAAATATATTTTTCTTTTATTAAGTTTTCTCAAATATTATTCAAACATTTGCCAGAATATTCTGCTAACCATTAATTTGCTTTCATTGCAATCAATTAAATGTTGTCCTAAACTATGATCTGATAAACAGTTATTTAGGATAATATTCTGAACCATAAGTTTGGTATTGTTTTCGATGGACTACACAATGGAATCTCAAATTCAATTGAATAAAACGATTAAATCGTTTGACGCACTCTTCTATCGGGAATGGTTTGCGCGGAACTGGCATTTGTCGATATACGCCAGCATTGTATACATGATATGTATAGCCAACGGCCAAAAGTGGATGAAATACCGCAAAGCATATGACTTGCGAAGTCTGATCTTCTTCTGGAACGTCTCGCTCTCCTTCTTCTCTCTGTGCGGAACAACCAAAGTGTTGCCGGAACTGATTGACGTCCTATTGAACAAAGGCTTGTATTACTCCGTATGTAACAACTCATTCAAGAATGACTCGACACTGGAGTACTGGATATGGCTGTTCACGTGGTCTAAGCTCATTGAGTTCGGCGACACTGTGTTCGTAGTGCTGAGGAAACAGAAACTGATTTGTTTGCATTGGACTCATCACGTCATTACTCTCATCTACTGCTTCTTCGTTTACAGCGAATTGCCTGCCATTAGTCGGTGGGGAATAACAATCAACTATTTGATTCATACCCTTATGTACTGCTATTATGCGCTTAAAGTCATCAAAATATCTGTTCCCGAAATGGTCTCCAAAATCATAACATCTCTGCAGACCATCCAAATGCTAATCGGCGTCATATCTGGTTCCTGTGCTCTATACTATGTGCTCAACGGCGACAACTGTGATGGAACTGTATCCGTGATAGTGGCCACTATAGCCATGTCTGGGTATTATCTCATATTATTTGCTCACTATTTCGTAAACAGATATCTAAACAAATCTCAAAAATGCGAATAATTTCTTGAATTACTGTTTGCTCTATCGGTTCGAACAAACAATTTTGAAAGTCTGAAGCAATCGATCAAATGCTTAAATAATATCTTCTCTGAACACAGTTTTTCCAGAGCTCGAACCAAAATGTTATCTCTCATAAGTTGTGATACATAATAACATTTGACCGGGTCACAATTCAGGCTTGGTGAAATTAATTGATAAATTGTTAATGTGGTCTAAATGATGTGTTAGTGAGTATTATAGCACTTATTTTTAATGAAGGATTCGAGTTGACCAAGTACATTATCATTCTGGTTTGTTTATATTCATTTCAATGAATTTAATTCATTTAAAATTAGGCTCAAGTAGATTATATTTAAGACGGAGTTTGCACAGATCAAATTTAATAAACTTGTTATTAGAATAAACATTTTTCATCATTTTATATTCCCCACTGCCGATCCTAGTGTACCAAGGTCTACATAAACCGGGAACCTGTAATTGCAAATGCCCATGAGTTTGCTGAGCTTGCCTTGCTACTTTTAGTTCTGTTTGTCAATAGTTTTTAACATAATTATTGTTTTAATTAAAATATTGTTTAGAATATAATATAATTATAAATATTTGTAAATTTGAATGATTATAGAAATGCTTTCTTATATTATTTGTGATCATTGACTGAATTATATGTAATGTTATATTATTTATACTAATTATCTAAATAATGCTCAAAATATTTGTTTTATTTTTAATTTTAGAATTAATTCCAATCATTAAAGTGAACACATTTTGTCAATAAACTCAATATTATTATAATAATTAACAAATAAATTGTTTTATAAGTTAATAGTTGTCTCAATTAAATACATAATTAGACGTTATTCTGTAAGTGTTCAGTCACAATCAGAGATGACCAGCGTGAAAATTGTAGAATTTGTTTCAAGTAGTTTATATATTTTATTATATGTACTGTATATAATAGTTGACAGTATGAACAATGCAAATGAAAATATTTGTTTTTCAAAAATAAACAAAACGAGTGAATATTTGATTAATTTTTTTTACTTAAAAAATTCGTAAAATAATACACAGAATATATTTATTTCAATGAATTCATCGGTGATTTGTCACAATCGCATCGATTGCCAGCATTCGAGGGATCGTTTTTGCAGATCTCTTTGCACGGAAGCACTAGAAAGGAATTAATCCTATTCTCAGCTCTGATGCCATCCTTTCGATTGGCTTTCTTGTCGACGAAACTGCTTTCGGAGAGAATTGATTTGTGCGTCGGATCACCGAAATTCTCATTCTTCTCCTTCTTCTCCACAACTAATATGAGAATCAGAATAACCGAAACCGCGATAATGAATACGACAATCAATACTTTGAACGCATATTCAAATATTTTCTTATATTTCTGAATTCTTTCCAGATCAATTAGATACATGAGCAGGTAGGTTTTCTGTTAGATTACTGACACTCAATATTCAATTAAGGATATAATAAAGATTTGATTTTTGATTCAACATAAAAATTATTTACGAATTAGTCGTAAAGATCGACATAATTAACAATAAATAAAATATTGAATTTATTGGAGTAAACAGTATTCAACTAATAAACTATTAAACAGTAATCTATTAAACATTAATTATAGTTAAGTAATATTGATAATAATATTAGATTCTATTTATTAGACTTCAAAATATAATTTCTTTTATTGTTATCTTTTGGTAATTATAACACCTGTTATCCAAAGATCATTTCGAAAGTCTGTCAGAGGAGGTCTTAAGATGTCTTAATCAATGCATTTAGTTATTATCGCAACTCTATTATCAATATTCAGCTAAAACATCGTGTTTTGAGTTTTCATATCATATATAATAACTTTAAGGCTGAATGTTTCAGCTCATGTCAAGCGTATACACCATTTATCCTAAGAATGTCAATACATTTCAATGAATCTCAAATAATAAACAATAATTATTATTAATTAAATTCTTATCCTTACTATTACTCGAAGCCATTAGTGAGCGATAGATAGACTAAAGAATTGATAGACAATATTGTGATAATTATTGATTCAATAAATAACTCAATTCCTCTCTTCAATACTATCATACTTATACCCCACCTGACTCCCGAGCACATCCATAATTATAATATTATGTTGGTAATTTTAATATCAATACATTGTATAATAATATGAATATTTATGCATTTATAAAGTACCTGTCTTTGCTTCAGGTCTGTGACCACATATTTTCAATCCAAAATCGCAATGAATTAAATTGAATACAAGTTTTGCAAATATGATATAAAAAATAAATAATTTTATTAAATTCAGATCAATTCAGTTGAACATTATTACAAAACTATCTAGCTCTATTCATCACAGATTGATATTAATTTAAATTGATGATTTGTAAAATCTAGCCAGACACTGTAGACACTGCTGACAGACATGCAATATGTTTAATAAATAATGATTTTATAAAATACTTCAAAAAGGAGAGAACAAAATCTCAATCAATATGTTTAGACATTATTCTTGTGATTCATATGAAAACAAAAACTTTCTTTTCCGGTGCCGTCGATAGAGTCCTGTCATTCAATTCAATGCTTTACTCATATGTTTTGTCGAAATAGTTCCAGAATTTCTATATTTGAGTCAACATTCATCAATAACTTAGCCAGGGCGCTGCATCACAATTGCACCAGGTACCACCATTTGATGGATCATTTTTACATATATTATGGCATAAATTTATATCCAATTTGACTACTATTTGTGCCGGTGTAGTTTGTGGTAACAAATTATTCGAGATAACTTTCTTTTTGGCCCTGGTCTCGTCAATTCTCTCCTCACTGATGGCATTAGGTGGCTCAGTTGAGTGCTTCAATATAACCCTAAGATTAGGATGAACTTTGGTCTTTATGGTAAATGATGTCGGGTCAGTTACAGCTTCAATGTTCTCGCCGTTGGTTTTGCTTTTATCGATTGATGTCATTATTATGATTATTGTGATTGCGATTACGAAACAAATAATTAATGCTTTAATACTATAATTGCAAATCTTTTTATAATTATTATATTTTTCAGCCGCACTGACAAACATTTGCACTCATTTTGCAAATAATTATGTTTGTGTAGCGAAGCCACTCATCTCTGCTATGATTTCACAGAACTTATTAGAAAGTAAATCAAAATTCACTTAAATATGTATAGAATTCAAGACATTATTCCAAACATTTATATTATTTCTAACTTTTTTTTCACAAATCAATTATTAATTTTTTATTTCAAATTGACGTTGGTTAATGTTTTACTCAAACTGACACCGAGTAAAAAAGCATAAGAACTTATTGATTCGTTTTATGACTCATTAGATGACAGAACCATTTACTGAAATTCTTAACCACTTATTGCAAATTGAAAAATGAATGCACAGAACAGGCAGTATTATCAGTCGATAATCAGTGCCAAACATATGGCAAACTTAACATTAAATATTCGGAACAATTCTGGCATTTAATCCATGAAATTTATTAATTTAAACAATTTATAAGAATTTGGTTAGAATGTCATTAATTCAAAGTCACGGGTCATTTTGGAATTAATTGAATATTTAATTAAAAATAAATTAAATTTAAAAATAATAAAATTAATCTCTTATAGCAATCGATCTCACAGTAAGTTTGAAACCATAGGAGAGCTATTGAAAAGCCCCCCAAAGTTGGAACATAGTTTGTACCCGGTGCACAGTTTGTACTGATGTAGCAGTGCTCGATTGAAAAAATAAGGTTAAAGAGTGTTCAAGATAGATTCAATTTTGCTTATTATAACGTTACGTTATGAATGGAGTTGAAATGTTCTAGGAAAATAGCATCTTCCGCATTCTGGCAGCATCTACCCTGAGTCTATTTGGATATAACAAAATCCTTTCATATCCTGATAATTAATTGTTAGTTAATGTATACAAAAATATTTGTCCAATAATTCTAAATAAGAATTTTAAGATTTATTTTCTTCGTCTGTTTATCACTCAATATATTTTCCACAAAAAATACAATAATTATAGATTGAAACCAAAAAATAAGACAAAACAAGTGAAACAAATTTAGATCGAAATCTATATTTAAAAAATCACAAATCAATTAAACATAAAAATAGTATTACAGAGAAGTTATTTATAAAAAAGCGACAAAACAAAAAACATCCTGTTATTAATCATCTTCCCATTCCTATACTGTGCTATACTGTCTGTTGGCCTGTTTTAGAAACTCATATAAAAAACAAAAATTTATTTATAATATTCAAAATTAATTATCAAAAAAAAAGTTAATTTTAAATATATTTGTAATACATATTCAAAACTATACTTTTGTTAATAATATTTTTGCAAATGCATGTGAATTAAGCAAAAAAATAATAATAAAAATAATAAAAAAATAAAAAGCATTTCTTTTTGTCAGAATATTCTGAACCCATTGGCAAATATTCAATGTTCTTATGAACGCAAATGACTTATTTTGCGCTCAAATTTTGTTGTTGGAGTCAAGCGCTCAGAACTCGTGATTACATCCCTTACTTACTTTTCTTCTTCTTCTTTGACTAATTACTCTTTACATCTATTTATAGATTTTTCTTTTAGAACCTCTTATTCATGTGGTGTTTGTTATACACTGTATACACAGTATTGGATGCGAAAGATAACAAAAAATTATTCTTATAACGCGATAACCGTTTAATAAACTGTATTTACATTGCATTACATTAACCGTATTGTCAGTTCAATAACTATAACGCATATAACGGAAGCCTTTCATTAAGTCTTCAGAAAATTAAGAAAAATAAAAAACAAACGAAGAAAGAGATTCCGACAGAAATACAAACAATAAAAAGAAAGGAAAAATTTAATCTCAATTTGAGCCTATCGTCTGTTTTCATAAAATTGAGCTCTTGTAGGTTGAAAAAGCCAATTAAGCCAAACAGGAAATTAAGTTATTTTAATGAATAAGTCTGTATTGAAGTCGTATTCAGTGTCATAAGGGAAGTGTGAGCCCTCGCAATATACCAAGGACAGATGGTTCCAAAATATATAGTCCGGTGACAATAGATTTTATTGAGCCGTAAACTAAATCCGAAGGTTATTACAGATAAATGAGCGAATGGTTGGTTCTTGGCATAAGTTCTTGGATAACAAGCTGACAGTACGTTTGAAAAACGTTCGCAGAATACTAGGCAACGGTTGCTATGCGAGTGAATAACATCATAAGTTTTAATTTGATAGATAGCTGTAAACGGCTTATCAGAAGCAGATATTCTGGTTCTTTATTTGGGTTGCAATCCTTGCCAATACATTAGTCACAAAAAGGCTAAAACTTTTTGTAATAAATGAAAAGCAAACGAAATGTTACGTAGATTTGGGTAATCGTCAGTAAATGTAAATAAAGTGGGAGTTATAGTGATTGCAGGGAATGTAGCGGAGCATAAATATTGGGGTGCCTTTGCAGTCGGATCACTTTTGCAGCTCACACTTGACTGCATAGACAAACTTACACTGAGCATCTTGCTCATTTTGCTCATTTAGTTGATTATATTACACAAGTAATCAAAGGTAATATAATTTAGTTACGAATCAATAGATATTTAATTGACTTTTGAATAGTATTTCGTTTCTAAAAGTTTGCTTCAAATCCATAGTTCCTTTCAATTGGTGTTTGTATTGCAGTTTGAAGTGTAATATCAATTGAGTCAACGTTTGTGATAAAACATATCCTGAATACTAGCATAGAATGGATAAGAATAATACCAACGCATCTGAGGATCAGATGAGTCAACGCTTAAGTGATCTAAGTTTGACGACAGGTCCAACGACAAATGACCCTGGTCATGATGATCATGATGATCCAGGTGAGGGCACCAGTTCTGGCGCACGAGCTCATAGGGGCCGAGCAGCACATGCCAGCCCTCAAGCCATCGAATACGCGGACGACTCACTCGACCGATTCGGTGATGATTTGGTGGAACTGATTGTCTCATATCTGCCATTCAGTGATAAAGTCATATTAGAGTCGGTATCCAAACAGTGGCGAAGAGTTGTATTCAACAAACAAACGGAACTACATCTGAGCCGATCCGACACTGAAGAGCAGCACACTCTGAACAAGATGCTAAAAGACATCCAGGTGACCGACTACGCCACTGGGTTCGCCCACTACGCCGGCTTCAAAGCGGTGGACAAACCATCGCTGGAATCGGTGCTCAAGAAGTGTCCGCTAATCCGAAAAATCCATTTCCAGTGTTATATCGACGGACAGGATCTGGAAATAATCGGTAAATACTGTAATCATTTGAAGTCTTTGGAGTGCAGTTCCATTGGTCTGAAGCAGAAGACTCTGAATGAATTCGGGGCTAAATATGGCCACAAACTGGAAGTCATGCGATTCAATGACTCCAACTATTGCAGTGTTTTCCTCAAAAAGTTTCTCAATTACTGTCCGAATCTGAAAGAGGTTTATACGGAAGAGAACTCTGCGTTCATTAGTGAAGACCAACTGTTTTTGCCTAAACTGGAAGTCATTAAATCGATTGACATCCGAACCGAACAATTAAATCAACTGAAGATATTGGCCGACAAGTACTTGAATACAATGAAAACGATTAAGATCTATACGTACCATATGATCGGCCATCAGCTCAAGAACGCCTTAACACATATATCTCAGTTCCAGAACTTGCAATCACTTGGTCTGAGTATAAGTATATTCGACGAAGACTTGCAGCCAATCGATGAAAATGTGGCCGAAATCGCAAAAAATTGTACTAAACTTAAAAAATTCAATTTCACTATTAATAACGAGTCTGTGATTACGAATAGATTTTTCTACTCTTTCGCTAAATTGCATTCAATCGAGAAATTGAGTCTTGAGTTCTATGAGGTCACCAAAAAACTAGACGGATCTGTCGACTGCTTCAGGCAATGCTCACATTTAAAGCATTTGGTTATATCTTATAAGGAATTGAGTGAAGAGTTCTTCGCAAACATTCAAACAGTTTTGCCAAACATTCAGATCATTGATATCGACAGCGAAAAGGAAATGACCGATCATTTCATGTATGCGTTGGCAAAGTTGCAAAATCTGAAGAAAGTTGTTCTCAGACACAGTGTTGGCGCCCATTCAGGCATGACTGACGACAGCATCTGTGAAGTACTGACCACTTGTCCGAAGATCGAGACCATGACATTCAGCGCCAGACCTAAGATCACAATTAAAACGATAAACACTTTAATCGAAATCGCAATGAAAAGACCCAAAACTAACATCAACTTCAGTTGCGGGTTCTCTGCGGCCGGGGATGAGGCCCAGTTCGAACAGATCGATGTCAACTCATATGCAGACAGAATACCAGAAAATCTGAAAATAAGTATAGATTTGGGACAGGATTTGGGAGAACCTGAACCACAAAACGAGTGATTCATATATTCTGTTCATTCAATTAACACAACATTTCTATTCATTGCATAAATATTATTATTATTATTATTATTATTATTACAAATATTAACACAATTTTTATTATTTTGTTAAACAATTGAATAAATGATAAATTTTATACAATTCTTAACTCAATATTATATATGAAAATAAATTTAATTTTTGCTATTTATATAAAGGCTTTGGAGAAGAAAAATAATAAAAATTATTTATTAAAGCGAAGAAACCGATTATTTATATGACTTCTCCATAATTCTGGTTAACTTAACAGAAAACTCATAATTTATTTCTATTAATAAAAAAATCTCAATTTATTCTGGTTATCTTCAACGGATAGAGTTCGAAAATTCAGGATGACATCAAGGTGACATTAAGAAGGGTTAAAATAAATATAAGTTTATTCATAAAACTTCTGATTCAGAACATTCATTGATTTATTCCTGGTTTCCAATTAAAATCCGTGTTTATTAAAAGTCGCTATTTTTTAAATATGTAAAAAACAAACCAAAGCCCAAATCTTCTGCTAACGACTCATCGCTGCAGATATACAGATGAGTACATACGGTATCAGTAAATCAAACGCAAGTGTCAGCCACTCTGACGGCACAGAATTCATATGACGCGAATGTATTGCTCTTTCTTTAACTTCTCTTTCGCTTAAAAGTTATATTAATTATAAATATTCAGACAAATAAAAAAGAGTTGTTATAACTCATGCAAATGTAGTTTCGGGAAACATATGATCGTTAAGAAGAAGAAGAAAATACTTTAAGAATCAATAAAAATAATTAGCAATAAATTCGAGTTAAGAATAAACTATAAATAATTTCCTTAAACTTTGTTTTTATGAAAAAAAACCAAAAAAAGATTCACATATTTATAGTTTTATACAGATTTTCAACAACACATAGAAATAGCTCTAAAATTATAACAAAAAAATATTCAAATTCATCGATAAATAAATTTTATTAAATATTTATTAATGTATTAAAACAGTTGATTAAAAAATATAAAATTTTTATACAAGAATTGAGAATATTTTATATAAATATTTGTCTAAATATAATATCATTTATATCTATAATTAATTGAAGTTTTATTTAGATAATGACTGACATAATGTAATGTCAAGTCATAGCAGTACTTGTATTCCATCTATAATTAAAATAATCGGAATATCAAAGTCATTAGTGATGTATATGTAGTGAAGAATATCTTAAAATTAACTAATGATTGACAACCCCTTACGATATTCTCTATGAGTGCGGGTCTGTGTCGTCTCACAGTCTTGACAGCATTAAATATATCCACCTCTTCGTGAGCCACCACCTGTTCTATGGCCAGATTGGCCGCACAATAGACACCGATACGTGATTTGCCGTTTCTATTACACAAATGTTAAGCAATTAATAAATACTTTTAAATAATTAAATAAATACTCGACTCAAATGTCATTAAACCAATTGTGAGATTGACTTAAATTACTTCCGACTCAAATCATCTCAGAGAATATGAATCATATATTTGATTCAAAGCACGGGATAAGTCATTAAATCTAATCGTAAGTCAATCAAACATAATGTACAGAACAGTACTTTAGAGTAAGTTTTTTCATTAAATGTCTATTATTTTTAATGACACTTAAGTCGACATCTATTCAACACATACGCAGAGATGACCAGAACAGGTCCATAGCTGGTGCGCTGTCGCCACCGCTCAACCATGTTGATGAGTTCAACAAGGGCATTTGTAGAAGTAGGCACTTTGTGTCCATAAGGCCAGCAACCGAATTCAAAAAACTGCGTAACCTTTGGCTCAGCCTTAATGCCAGCCATGAGTTCTGGCAAAGAGGCCACCTTTTTGTTGACTTTGAAAACCCATGAGTTGATACTCGGAGGACTGTTCCGTGACATTGTCTCCACCGAGAAGATGGGTCCGTACTTTTTGCACTTAACGCTCTCTTTCGGCCAGAATTGTGGGTAAGACTGAGTTTGTAAGAGAAATGTTGAGAATTATAAATAGATTAATAATATTCATAAGACATAAGACTTAGCACTGAATAGAGTTTTTATCTTTAATTACGGAAAGGATAATCGTATGAACGCCAAGAAGTTATCAAGCTTAAATTTTAAGTTATAATATCAAATACACTGATAATAAGTTCCATACAATTATCAAGGGTATAATTTCATAGGACACTCAAATTGTGAAGTCAGTCATAATTGATAATAATTTACTTTATTATTGTCGGGAATTCCTCCTAATATGACAACAGAATTGCAGTCGTGATCGTAGATCAGAGACCAGATATCAGACACAGTCTTAGCCATTGGCCACTCAGTTGCGATATATTCTTTAGATCGGGTATAGCCCTGAATATTATTAACAGAGTATTATATTATAAGTTATGTTATGAATATTGATATTTCGAAAAAACAATAGATATGCAAGGTGGACCAAGCTCAATCAATGGTGAAAGATGGCTAAGAAAAGTGGACATTTATCTCTTGTACATTGATAGAGCATACGAGTTAGGTATACCCCTTGCACATCCATAACAGAATTGAAGGCTCACATCAACAAAGACTGCATTTATGTAATCTGTACTTTCATTGCACTGAAACGATGATAAATATGGTCTAAAATTGTCGGCTGAATAGTGAAGGAAAAAAAAGAGTAGAAAAACGATCGTTAAATAAATGGATAAAAGGTTTGGAAATAAATCAGATTTAGATTTTGTTTTTGCATCAAATGATATAATTCTTGAAAATAATGATCTCATGATCTCTAAGCGACTTATAACGATGTGCTGTAATTGTTTTGGAGTAGTCTGTGCTGTCATATAAATTAGACGCTTTGCAGGTCAAGGCTTGATATTGATTGCCTGTATATACGATTCGGAGCTCAGAATATTCTGAGACAGAATCAGAACTAATCAATTATATTAATTAACTTATTGTAGGTTAAGATTGAGTAAACAAAACAGACATAAAACAAAACAAGGCTGACTACAGCTATATAAGCTCCACTTTCAAGACAAAATTCCAAAAGTTTATTAAAAGGTACTCCGAATATAAAATTAATTTCTATTATTTCCAAAATTTCTAAACTGATATAAAATGAATGAAAAAATAAGCATAAAATTCACCCACCTAACAATTCTTAACTTGTTGGAATAAACTTGAGTCCTTAAGTTAACAGGACTAATTTATATACTTCGAACTCATTTAAAATAAAAGTCTAAATGAACTGTTAGTGTAGTTTATTTTTCTATTCATCACTCGTTTATTCATTAATGGATTTTCTATTTCTATTTCAAAACAATTTTCTAAACAGAGACAGAAAGAGAAACGAAATGTTTCTGCAAAAAAAAAAATTAGAACTTATACCGAACCGATTTTCAGATCTCTATAAGTATGGTTCGGCTCTGTTTTGTACAGTCTTTGCAAAATACTGTATATATTTATATGCTATAAAATACACTATTATATTGATTGATAAAAAAATATTAATAAACATAACTTTATAGCTTAAAGGCTTTGATAGTCTTCGGGTTATAACTTATAAGTTACTATTGAATCTAATTGTCAATATTTGGCAAATCATTTACATTGAAGTTATCACTGGAAGCAAAAATCTTTAAATCTGTTGAATTCTTCCGATACGTACGGGGTACAATAGAGACGTCCCTATTTTTGTCCCTGTTCTCTATTCGATGACCGCCTGCACACTCACCAATCGAAAGCTTTGAAGTCATTTTCAGAAGTTTCTGTCGATAAAGAAAATATTATATAAATAGGTCAACTTTATTATTTATATTATTTATTATTCTTTAAATATATTTATACTCAAAATATTTCTTTAATAAGACATAGAAATAATGTTTTCATTCATTTTTCAATATAACGTCTTCTGGAGATCAGGCAAAAATGATGAAAATCAATTTATTCGATTGAGAATAAAAAATAAGCAGTCTAGCAAATTCAATTTAGGAAGCTGCAATTTATTAGCCAAGTGCAGAAAATATCAGATTTACTTTTTTCTCGTGTTTTCTCTTCTCTAATATTATAAATTAAGCTCTGCTGAACTTCTATTATCGAAATATATTATATTTTTCCATTTTTTCATAAATTTATTCAAAATTATTCATATTTTATGTTAGAATTTATATGACTTTACCTCAAATTCTCTTTGATATTCATTTTGTTTATTAATTGGATTTTTAGTTGACTTAAACTTCATTTGTTGTGATATTTCACTCGAAGGGAACCAAGTTTTGCCGCAAATCTGTGATTCTTCGATAGTCTCGTATATAAACCTATACTGATCCTAATTGTGACCCAGTATTCAATATTTATATATAAATACATTGCTTACAATTGAATTTCATGTCTCACCTCATTCTCGATCATTCCTTTGCGTGATTCACGTAATAGCTTAGTATAGTTGAAGACATCGACAAAACCTTCCTCTTCTGCTAATTGAAGATTTGCGTCCAAACAGACATAGACTCCGGTTCTGCCGCTGCCGTCACTGCCATTACGAGAATATTGAAAACTTAGACTAAAATAGTATTTGATTTCAGGTTTAAAGAAAAACTTCAATATGATTGTGAATGACCAGTGCAATGATCAAGCTGACTTTGCAAATATATGAATAATTTTTGTCTCATATTTATCGATACAAACGGTTATTAATTGCAATTGAGCTTACCTGCAGTGGACAATGAGAGGTCCGTTGTTTATATCACTTAATTCTTCGGAATAGAGTTTCACTCGTTTGCGAAACCTTAGGATTGAATCAGAAAAAGGACACGAATTGGCCGACCAGTTGTGGTAATGGAGTTGATAGACGATTCTGTATTCACCGCTGTCTGAGTCCAAACTACACGAACGCTTCGAACGAAGACTTTCCTGAATATCAGGATATAATCATTACTGCGAACGGATTAGGTGTTCAAGCAGACAGAGATGGTCAGAGATGGCCAGTTATGCTATGGTGGCTATAATTTTTTAGCTGTATAATAGCCTTAATATGTTCCAGAATGATTTGTAGAAATAATCTATTTTATTTTAATAAATTGAGCAAGCTACCATACAAATTAGAATATACTCTGTACAGCTATTGTGACCCTTACTGTGCCATTAATTACTATGATTTGCATTTAGGAATTCATTATATAGTTCTGGGTATTTTATAACGCATTCTTACAAATCATACCTTGGTATTTAGACTTAGTGTCAAAGTGACCCTGTAGTGACAACGATCTAATCGGTATGGAAGCCACTCTACTGTATTGATTAAGAATATTGAGTGCGAGCCAAGACGACTACCCCTAATGAACATCTCTGAGCGCATGTAATTGAATACAAAGGAAGTGAACGAACATAAGGACCGAATTTAAGTTTAATGGTTCGGATGACATAATCCGCAGTCATTTCCTCATCAATAAGCGCCACTTCGAATGGGCCGTACACTTCGGAAGAGTTAATAGTTGAGGGCCAGTACTGGGCGCACATGACTCGTATGAAATCGAAAACCTTGGTTAGCATAACAATGATATGGGACTGACTTTGCCATATCATAGACCAGAAGTCAATAATCGTCTGCTCGTTTGGTCCCTGTGCACAGATGTAGGCGTTCGGCTTAACCAGACTCTAATTATAGCAAACATACTCTCATTGAATAATTGGAGTAGAGCTCAATCTTATCTTAAATTGAGTCGAACTCAGTCTTAGTCTAACATTCATTGTTTAATAATTTAAGTTAAGGTTAAAATTGTAGTTCAAATGGAGAGCAAGAATACAGAATATTCTTAAGGTTTTTCATCTTTATTACATTTTTATGGCAAAAGTTTTGGAACGAAAAGTGAGAAAAAAATCTAAATTTAAAGTTTATTTTGTCTTAAAAGTAATAAATGTTATCTTTCGTGCCTTAAAATAATATTTATAAGCATCAGATGTATAGGACTTACGTCAACATAGGATGCGTTTATGTAATCAGATTTAGATTTTCGAAACTCTGTTGAATGCAATACAACCCGATTGTAATCATCTTTTGGGAGAGACAAAGACAGAACAAGTATTGAAAAGTCGATAATTTTTGATCAAACAGATGAAAGAAATCTCATAAAGAAGTGAAATCAGATTAATGTAATACATGAGTCGACTTACACGGAAGACATCTCTTATAGCTATTCTTCGTTTGATTTTCTCCTTTGTTCGCAACGCGACAGGAATTGGTCTCCACTTTTGAGATCAGCTTCAGATGCATAATAAGACAGATAACAAAAAATAGTAATTAGAATATTATCTCAATTTCTTAAATAATTTTTAGAATATAGTCAATTAGAGGTTCAAGAGTATATTTCTTTTGTAAACGACACGAAAGGGTTTACTTAAAAATGCAGTAAAAAATGGTTTGCAATAATAATTTGATGAATAAAACTATTATTGATTTATAAAAAGCAATAATTTTTACAAGAGCCAGGCAAACTGACAGTTCATTCTTGATATATTTCTAATTTATAAATGCTGATATATTATTACCCCCTTGCGCATGCTTTATTTCTAGCTTAAAATAATTTCTTTATTCCAATAATTCTGTTAAAGACTGCGAAGAGATTATCGGCTCAACAGATATGAAGACGAATTGAAGTGTCAGTAAACTCATGAATGTGTTGCACACTTCAAACGCAGATCATAATGATCTGTCTCTTCATAATAATTCTGTATTACTGTATCAGTAGTTTGTTTGCTATGAATGGTATACAAAGTCATCAAATGGATCACATATTCCTCTGTTTATTGATTTAAATAAATCAATGAATAAATGTATTGAATCTATTCGTTGGACAAAATTTTGAAAAACAATGAAAAGAAAAGCCAATAAAATGTATTATTTTTCTAAACGAGGTCTTTATAGAAATGTTGCCGGAATTTAAATGTCATTCAAAAGACAATATTTTGTATTCAATAAAACCATTATTTGTACAGTTTTGTAAAGCATTTGATGTGGGCTATCTGTTTGCCTAACCTGGTAATGAAATAACATATTCGTATAAGATGCACCAGTCTAAATTATCTTTATTTGTGATTCACTTACACCGGGAAATTCACTTTTGCTTTGATTTCTATAGTAGACTGGCTCAAAATTATCGAAATGAATGCTTAAATTAGAATACTTATGAATTCATAAAATATTATTAATAAGCTATAACACAATTACTATCATTTGGTGTCTTATATTTATTTCTTGAAACTGTATAACATATTACATGTGAGAGAGAGTTGTGTTCGACTGACTATAACTCATAAAATTGTAATCTATTATTGATTCAGAAAAAGTAGTCAATAATAGATCGACAGATGAAACGACAGAAATATATTCTTTGTTCAATCACTGATTTATTCTATTGGTATGAATTGGACGCATAATGAATAAAAAGATGTCCTAATATACAGCGTAATAATTTCATACGTGGGCTCACAATCTCCACACTCCTAACCACTATCTTATCCCCAATATATCTATGGCTTTATTGGGGGCTATAAATGTCCGGACAATCCTTTCCATTATTATTATTTATAATCTTTTTCTCATTTCATTCAAATAAATACTATTTTTGAACTAAAACTTCAGTATTTGTATCAGAATTTTTGGCTTTTATTTAAAATTTTTTATAAGAATTTTGTTTTCATATATTTAATGGTTTTATTATTTTTATTTGAGATTCAAATACAGTTCAATCCAATAAAGAAATGTTACGAATATTCTATTCCAGTCTATACAAGAATAGTGACATCAATTCAGTGAAATTTTTATTTAAATAAAGATTAATTGAATTTCAGAAAAATATAATTTGATTGAAAAGCCATTTACGAAACGTTCCGACAGTTTCTTCATCTGTCAAATCGTGTTTAAAGATTGCAAACAAAGCGATCGGTGAAAGAAAAACAAAGTTTTCAGTGAAGGATAAAAATAGATTTATTTTATATGAATCCAAATGTATGCGCGAATAGTATAACGACAATGAATTGTTGTGAAAGATTGCAAATGTGAATACCAGTGATAATACTCTAATCTAATTGTAAGCCTCCAAGAATTTATTACAGATTTCATGTACAGAATAAGGACTAATGTTTATAATGTTTATGTGGAGATCGATATAAACAAAAACCCATTAGAGATAGAGTTGAATGCAATGGTGTTTCGCACGAAATATAAACATTTTGGGTAACAATACAATTAACTCATCAAAACAACTAATCAATCAAATCTATATTTACACATTAAACTGAACTCGATCATTCCTTTCCTTTCCTATCAATGCTTTATTGACCGCTACTATAATTTTATTCTTTAAATTATAGTTAATTTAATCAAATTTTTTAATGAGAGCCACAGTATATGAATGTTAGAATGTTTATTGAGCCTTGGTCATAATCAAGGCAGAATAAAATTAGTTAAGGAAGTCTTTGTAACTTGGTGACTTTGGAATCTGACCTCATCTATTCAATAAAGAAAGTCCATTCAATGTGATTCATTGCATTACATTATCTGTACTTATGGTTGCTTTCAATATACGCTTTGACCGTATATTCCATTCACTGAACAATTAACTGATTTATTGGTGACGTCTATTCGATATACTCTTGAGTTTAATAACAATCTTATTATTTATTATTTCATATATTATTATATGTTTACGGATATAACAATTTGAGAGAATATATATTCAAACTGGGAGTTAAGAAATTGAAACAGGATGCTATAAAAACAAGGAGTTTAATAACGAAGTGAATGTAATATTAAATATATTTTAGGATCCATTAGTTCAGGAATTATTAGAAAACTGATCACAAATATTGCACTTAACTAAAGTGGAATTTAATTATAATTAACTATTTTCTACAGTAAAGTCAAATATCTTCATATAATATAATTTATAAGTAAATGTTTGAATAATTTATTTCTAAAGTCTTCGTTAATTAAATGACTTTATTTTGAACGAACTCTAATCAAAACAATTCTGTTACGAGACCTGAATTTTCTACAGTGTCTATACGTTAATTAGTATTTATTAGTATAATTAGTATAAGTAATATAAACTTTAAAAATTGAATTTGATTTCTAGGGAATTGTAAGAAACAAATATATGAAAAACTGAACTCAAATATATGTGGGACAAATCGATAGTCTTGTTATGAGAATAACATTAATGGGAATAATATTAATATAATTTGCGAACATTTGTAGGAATATTCTTATTCTTATAGAAATGTAGGATTTTATGGCTCCAAATGACTCGTAAATAAGTTGTTTGTGTTTTGCGGCACATATTTCGTATTCAATATTTCATAACTACGTTAGACATCACTACTAAAGACATTTTTCATTTCTGTCATTTCATAGCAACTGATGAACAAAAACTCAGACATTTGTTATGATTTAGTTTTTGGTTCTATTGTTAAGGAAAATAAATTTCAGCCAAATTTCACTCAAATTAAAATATATTCCAAGAAAACTATTCTCTCGATTAAAATATAAAGCAATAAAAAATATATTCATACAAAAACATATATAAATATGAGTCTCTCTCTCTCTCTCTCTCTCTCTCTCTCTCTCCGTATTCTTATTATATAAAATGTTTTTATTTAATAACGAAAACACATTTAAAGATTGCTTTTACTCAAACGTGATATCAACTCAATTTTTATTACCGAAACTTTTTTAACCTTATCCTCAAATAACTTATTGCTTACTATTAGAAGCACTGCTTAATTGAATTATATTTAAACAAACTTTGAATGTGTTTTCATTCTCACTATTGATTCGAAAGAGTGAAGAATTCTTGTAAACAACAAAACGAAAAACATTTTAACAAATGATTTATTATTTACTCATTTTTCCAAAATATTTTTTCCACCTCCTTGTCCTTTTAAAATATAAATCAAGATAAATTGGATATACTGGAGAGTTTTATAGCCACACCGACTCTGGTGAAATTTGGTTATTCTCAACAATTGATTACTTGTGAAGAGATTTTAAATTAAATTGAATCCGGGTCGATTGGATGAATCGAAACTATTATATAATCTTTACGGCCAATGGTTTTATAAATAATTTAGGTTTCATTCTATTGCAATAAATAACTGAAAGAATTCTTAAAATATATAAAATATGTGCAAAGAAGGATCAGGTTCATATTGAGACAGGACAGCGCATCTTACATCAAATGACCTAAGGTTTGGACAGCCTTCTATAGTTCGATCATTTAAATGACCGTGTCCCAGTCTGATATTTAAACATTTATAGCTAGTATCAATATAATAATACCTTAAGCTAATGCACCTTGCACATCTCTTATCTATATATAAGTTAGTATTGAATTCTTTATTCTATTCTTTATACTCAACAGAAGTAAAAAATAAGAAGTTTTTATTCGTTTCTAAAAAATCTTTACAATATATTCCATGCAATCATAGCTATGAAAGAGTTATAAAATATAACACAAACTGATAAATAGCATTTCAAATCGATTATGGCTTTTATGAGCCATTATTTATTTCACTTTAAAAATTTTGTTGTTTTCTATCGATCCATATAATAAGGAAATACTTATTGATTGCATTAAATACCAAAATTGTGCCATAAATTCAAATAATACGCGAATTACATAATGTTTCACTATTTCGGATATTTGATTAAATAAATTAAATTTTATAGTTTCATACATTAGTTCAAAATATTGTAGAGTTTGCACATCAAACGAAGTGAAAGGAAAAAATCTATATTTTTTTGAATAGCAATAAAGTTTTTAGAGTCGATGAAAGCACTTCTTCTAATTAAATCTGAATAACAGATTATTCTCTTTTCATACTTTCACAGAGAACAGGGACAATTGAAAACAATTTTCAAATTAATTTTTTACAGATATTCACAATTATAATGAATTTCAGATGAAATTTCTTTGAGTGAAAACATTTTTTTAGTTAATGGATAAATACAATGTAATTAATAATAATTATTATTCAATAAACCATTAAATAAAATCCGAATTTATTTAAAGCTTAAATTCTGTATAATTTTTAAATTATTAATATTTTTACGATAAATGAGAGGATCTGAAAGAGTTGGCTCACATTGTCATCTCATTCATTATTCTATAATTTATTGTTTCGTATAAATTCATCGCATGTTTTCAAATAAAAGACATTTTAAGCACCGATAATGTTGTGACAGAATTATCAGAATAAGTGAGAATATGTCCACAATTGCTAAGAATCGAAAAAATATATAAATAATAACTTTATTCAATCATTTTTCTCAATTAATGGCTATATTCAATCAATTACTTTATTTCTATGAAAAATACTTAGGACTTTAACACTTGTGTGATAGGAATAAACACAAAAGATGTGTTCATGTGTTCATGTGTTCTGGATAAATTGATTTTTTTTTAAATATGTGATCACTTGAAAAGATATTATGAAAATAAATGACGAAAAATATATTACCTTATATTCATTTCTGATGAGAACATCATATTTTTTGATTTTTTGCACATACTTCATAAACTTGGTTAATTCCATACGAGTTTGAGGTATGAGTTGATGGATAGCACTGTCCGTATCTTCGCTATTGACTGATAGAAGCCCTGAATTAAGTAAAGTTAATTGCATTTTACTGAAGGACTCGGACTTTGGAAGCTTCGCATAGAAACCAAAGCAATTAGTTCTTTGTCTTTCAGACTCATTGTCGGTCATGTCTTGACGTGGAAGCGATGCTGAATATCCGTTAACAACATTCTTGGTTTGTTCGCACTTTTTACCCATTCTTTACATTTCAGATTTGAACGAATCATATGAAGAAAACTACGAAAAATCAATTGAAAAGATCTCATATCATATGAATTGAAATTAAATTAACATATGATTGCATAACATGACTGACTGTTATATAAATTTGATTAATTCATAATTAAATTGCAAATACTTTTGAAATATTTAGTGAATATTTGAGTGCATAACAGAATATTCAGGAATATATTGAGAGTCAAACTGTTCAATAGTGGCCTTAAGTATAGTCTGTTTGAAACAGCGATTGTCGAGCATAAGAGCGCATATACCAGAATCGCTATATATTGCTACCAGAGTCAGAGCCAGAGCCAGAAGCACTTTGCAATTCTTCAGCAGCACTTCCACTCCATTCTCTGCTCTATTGATTGATATTCTTCAGGTTTGCCGTTCAGTGCCATACAGATAGAGATATTCGACACTATTTTTAGTATCAAATATTTAGCCGTAATTATAGACTTATATATTCATTATATTTCATATAAATGTTTAATAATATGAAATTTTTCATTACATCCGTTTGACGAATGAGTTCATCGCCATTAGTCGTGCCTTTCCTTCATTTATCATCGCATTAATGACTTATCGATCCGTTCACATGAATTGCTACTATTCATCAGTTTTAGAAAAAACATATTTTGTGTGAATAATAGTTTCGAATAGAATACAAAAGTGTATATATTGGCAAATTGGGCCAGGGCACACAGGCAAATAGGCTAAGGCTAATGCCAACTTAGACAGTGTGGGTAATCATAAAATGCGATCAAAAGTGTTTACTTTCTGCAAGAATTGGGTAAACAGTATTGTCTCAATGTATCTGGATTTAATCAAGTTGAGATTCTTGATTTTTCAGCACTAAACCCAATATTAAAACAGCAATAATGTTTCTGGGTAAGATGAGCTTATCTAGCGTTATATCAACCGTGGTAATATCAATTCCAATGGAATAAGAGATAGGCAATGGGTCTGACGACAGGGGGTGGGGGTAACCAAAAATTGTGGTCAAAAGGGGTACATTA
Source organism: Eueremaeus valkanovi (assembly GCA_034693305.1). Lineage (NCBI taxonomy): Eukaryota > Metazoa > Arthropoda > Arachnida > Sarcoptiformes > Eremaeidae > Eueremaeus > Eueremaeus valkanovi. Next base: position 23,738 of record JAQIWA010000742.1, read on the forward strand.
AGCCCCTTTTTTCTCCCAAAAGTGCCCTATTTTCTAGTTTTTGCCTCCAAATCATCGAAAAAAAGAGGTAAGGGTCAGCCTCAAAATCTCAGGGGGTTAACCCTATACCCTCCATTGCCTATCACTGCAATGGAATGCAAAATACAATACATTGGTCATTGAGAAACCCAAACAAATGAAAGGGGCGTAAATCCCTGTATGTATGTGGTTATTCGGATAGATTTTCTGTTTACAGGGTGTCGGGACCTGATATCAGCTCTTTCTTGAAATCTTAATATTAGAAAAAATAATTTTATGTATAATCAGTTGAAGAAAATTTTAGAGCTCTTATTGTTTTGATAAATATTTAAATAAATAATTGAATACAAATAAAACACTCAACCAATTGAACAATATTATTCTCAGAAATTTTTTGCGCGTCTATGTAATTATCATACTGTATAACTGATACTGTAATATACTATACTGTACATGGTCATAAAGTGAGAGGTGGTTTATTGAATCGGAATCGAAAATTCGTATATTTCTTAGAAACCGTTTGATTCGCTCACAAATTATTATATTTAAACATTAATCAAATGTTTTCTATACACCGTGAGTCAGAAGTAAGGGCAAGTAAATCTTAATCAGAGAATCGATCCAAGTAGCACTGTAGCACTGTTGAGGCTGCTATATACTAGGCATGTGCTGGTTATATAGCAGCCTCAACAGTGCTGCAGTGCGCACTTGGATCGATTCTCTGATTAAGATTTACTTGCCCTTACTTCTGACTATCAGTGTACTGTTAAGACATATAAATCTGATTTAATTCAACGCTTATTATAAAAAAATATTAAAAATAAAGCATTATTTATCTGTTCTGCACACTGTTGATATGTGCAAGGTAACTGTGTGGTAATTTGTAAACAAGTAAAAGTGTTGATAATAGAAAGTAGCCTGTACATTGAAAAAATAAATGCTCGATTAATCTGTAAGTTATACTCTATTTGACATTGATAGTGATCAAGGTCATATTAAACATTAAACAAATGTTAATTTAATCTATAATACAAGATTTCTACAAAATAATCGTGCTAATTTTTAATGTTAAATATTTTTGATCTGGTACACAATCAACTGTTATATAGCCGATAAAAATGTTATCAAATAATAATCTAAACACATATTAGTATTGATAAGAAAAAGAAAATTTTTTGAATATAAATAAACCAAAACTAAAGGAATTTTTTTTTGTCAAATCATAAAAACTAAATAAACAAGTTTTGCGACTCATTTGATATTTTGTTTTCAGGTTTTAAGAAAAACATTTTCTTTAGTATTATTTTTGATGTGTTTCGTTAGCATTCATACCAATACTAATTGTGATAACATTTTTCTCTTTAGTGTCGATTCAATCAATTTTTATATTTAATACAAATATTTAATTAATAAAAATATTGTATTAATCAATAAAATTGAATTGAAGTCCAGAATAGTTGGCAACAAATCATAAATTTTGAATTCATGGCTATTCTGTGCACAAGAGATATGCTTTATGTCTAATATTTTTGCCTAAAGTTTGCATTACTTGTTATCAGAATCTATTGAATCAATAATTTTCTTAACTTTAATGAAAAGCGTTTTAAGTATTGAAAGACAAAGTTTTGCATAGTTTTCAGACGAGAAGTTCATTTGAAAAAGTAGTCAATAGTCATGGAATTGGATGCAAACAAATACAATAAATCAAATACTTTGCAGATAAGAGATGCGAAGGAACTGATCGATCGGATTGTGGAGGAAAATAGTGATAAGTATTGAAAAACAAAATTAATAATAAAAGTATTGTTTAATAGAAATAATTAATTTTTTTCATATTTTTCTACAGAAAATACGATATAATACTAGACATTGGCTGCGGGTCAGGAAATGTTACCCTAATATTGGACAGTGTTCTGAACGCTCACCAAATCTATGCCATTGATGTCGACCACCATATGATTGAGTTCGCGAAACAGAATCACTCGAAGGATAAGATCAG